>JAPYZP010009632.1:0-11497 GCA_030522985.1 Torymus sinensis
TTAATGTTTAAAATATTATTTTTGGATTTTTTAAAGTATATATAGATATGTATGAAAGCTTTAAATATATTAAAAACAGAAAAATGAAAAAGAAATAGATTAAATCAATATACGATTATATAAATATTATCTATACAAGGGGTGAAATGTAATTTACACAAAAAAGAAATTAAAAGCTACATCAGTGTTTTGTGTATATTCTCAAAACAAAAATAGATAATGCGTTAAAACAATTTGGAACATATTCTACAAGTGTTTAGTGGAATTTGTAATAAAAGAAAAATCGATTTTTCGTCATTTTAAAAGTGTCTGACCCCCTTAAGGAATTTATATAAATTATGAATAATGAGAATTTGCTTTAAAAAAAAAAAAAATATTAGAAATCATTAGATTAATTTCCATGACTAGGCGGCCCTTGCTGTCCGACCGGGCTTCGCCCCGCTCCGGAGCTTCGGCGTTAAAATCCCCGGCGATGACCAGTTCACCCTGCATGTCCCGGACTGCGTCCTCCAGGCCCTCCAGCTTTGGCTGGTATTCGCTGATTGACTGGCTTGCGGTGAGGTATACGCTAACGTAGTACGTACTATCATGCCTCACCCAAATTGCGGGAATCAGCTTTGCCCTGTTGTTCGGGGCATAGGAAGCACCGTGGGGCGGCGGTGCAACCTTTAGACATGTGGTCTTGACCTCCGTATCGGAAGCACAGTTTGCTCCGGTCCGGTCCTTTGCAGTCCAAGCTGAGGTGATCGAAGCCGAGACACTTATAACAGCGAATTACGGTCACCTTCCTTCGTATCCTGTAGTTGATCCAGCCAATCATTATTCGAGCGGTGGCCATCAATTTGTTTGTGGCAGATTCCACCACCGTAACAATGGCCATCCGCTGCGCCCTTGCTTTTGGACGGGTCAGAGAGATCTGCAGGAAGCCGCTGTAGTCTGCAGGTCTGTTTTCAAGGACTCCTCCGTCTCCTGTACTGACGTACAACTGTCGAGGTCTCTGATCTCCAGAATAGCTCTGGGGACCAGTTCCCTCACTACAGTGTAGTCGTTGTTCGTTGCTCTTTTAAGAGCCTCTGAGAAGGAGGCTCTTGATTTCATGATGCTTCCTTTCAGTTCGAGAAGCATCAGTCCTGCCCTTGTTTGCCGGATCGATCGTACCTCAATCCCGCTCTCTTCTGGTTTGACGGCGGTTCGTGTCGTGGATAAGATGTCCGCGTACGTCTTACCATCTGCGGGCTTGAGCACAATCGCGTCCAGCTTGGCCCCCTTCGGGTTGTTTTTTTGCTTCTGCGTTTGCTGTTTCTGTGGCTACTGCTGTTCCTGCTGTCGTTTCCGCCCTTTCCTCTTTTCGACGACTGCCCACTCCTCTTCACGAGAATCCGCCTTCTTCTTCTTTGTTGGCTCTTTGCTCCTGTCGAAGTATGGAGGTCTCGATGTGCCCCGCTTCATGGCGCCAGCCATTGCCGCTAGCTCGACGCTTTGTCTTTTTCTATCGCACTGGACGATGACCTTCGTCACCTGACTGGGGTAAGAACCCTGGCAGCTTGTTGGACAGCCCGGAGTTCAGTTTTCACGACACTTTCCAGCTCCTTCAGTTGGTCCACTATGCGTGGCAGCCCCTTCTTGATTGTGTTTTTAATGTTCGGCTGCATCTTCAGCGCATCGGTCATTTCCGACACTTTCTCGAAAACTGACTGACCGCTTCATTCTTCTGTCTGCTTGCTGTATTTTTGTATTTGAATTTGACATCGTGCATATATTATGAGTTTAAGACGGTTCGCCCATTATGGGAGTTATACCTCGGTGTGGTATAACTCCCCCGCCTGTAAGGAAACCCTATTTATGGATGCGAAATACGAGAAGCGGTTTATCGGGTGGTCAGCCCTATTGGCACCTAATTACTCTACAGAAAAAAGGTTACGGGATAGGCCCGCGCCATAATGAAACAAAAGATTTAACGTTACCCCTACTGAGTGGGCAATGCCGGGTCCGTCCCAACACTTGACCCAAACCTCGGGCTAGATGGTGTGCGATTTGCCCTACGCAACTTCGGGTATAAGGAAATACTGACCAGGTAATCCTTTACATCTGCGCCCGATTTCACCTGTTTCAACCCTTCCATTGGCTCCAGTCGGTGAATACATGAGCGGTCCTCGCACTTTGAACAAGCATTTTCACTAGGATTTGGCCCGTATTTCCCTTATATTACTAGTGCAGAGGTAAGGTACTGACTTCGCGCCACACCCCAGTCTGGGAGTTTACTACTCTCCCCTTGGTTAGTCTGGGCGGAATATCCCCAGGCCGTCGGCCACAGCTCATCCATGCAGTCCTCATTTCCTCAGATTCCATTGTTCGCGGCCGCTTATTTAGTATATTCACTGCTGGCGAGCCCAAGCTGGCCGTGCCCCGATCCACAACCTGGGGACGCGACCGGTAGTATGGAAAATGCTCATCTATTGTTTAAGAGAACCCGAGATTTAATTAGTTTAAAACACTTTGCGCATGAATAATAATTAATTGATTATATATTATATTAGTACATCAACTTTATTAATATATCATTATTATTTATTTAATTAATTTAAAACAGATTGCGTTTTTTCAGTTTCACGTTCTCATGTCATATTCATTCATTTACCGCATTAAGTTCCTCTAGCTATATAACGCTCACGATGGATATTACATACAATGGTTGCTACAAATCCATTAAAACCAAATATACGTTATGTGAAAATTGCCTAAAATATTATCATCCATCTTGCACTACTCTTACACAAGTTCGCAAGAATGACAAGCTCATTAGCGCCTGTCACACCTGTATTACCTCTGGCTCTGTGAAGTCTGTCGATAATGATCCAAATGAACTTATTGATCAATCTACAACATCTCCATCTAGTTCGTCTGCGTCTTCTGCTAACATGTCGACTTTACCATCAAATGACATGCTACAGCTGATACTTGGAAAACTGACCAAACTTGACTCAGTGGATGCAAGGTTAAGCACCATAAGCACATCTATTACGGAAGTGCAAACCGCTCTAGTCACTCGGCTTGAGGAATTCTCCACTCGAATCACTAACCTGGAAGAAAGGCTATCACCTCTAGATGACCTGCCGCTACTTTCTACACGCCTTTCAGCTGCTGAAGAGGCAATCACGCAAGTGCAGTTTCAGCAAGCTAACCTTCGTCGCCTGCTTAATGAAATCGGTTGAGCCAATTCTGTCGCTGCTCGTGATGTCTCTGCAGACTTGCATCTTCAAAAACTTGTCCACAATCTCAATACTGCTCAAGGGAGCCTCTCCAACGAGATAGTAATCTCTGGACTGTCGATCTCTGATACTAGCTCCTCGAAAGGTATTGTGTACGCTGCCCTGAAGCTTCTTGATGCCAGACTCCTTCAGCGTGTCATCCATAATGTACGGAAGATGCGTCTGAAACCATTTTCAGAGCCACCAACCGATACCCATTCAATTACCTCTGATGAAGAATCGCAGAGTGGAAATGCTGCAGCACCTTCAACGATAGCCCACCAATCTTCAACAGAATCTATCGAAGTCAACGCTAAGCCTAGGATCGCACCGCTCATTGTCTCGCTATCATCGCATGCGTTGGTTGTGTCACTCATCACTGCGAAAATAAAAATGAGGAAGATGCACACATCAAAGCTTAGCACTGAGCTATTAGTACAGGCAAATGCCTCACACCCGCTGCCTCCTTCTCTAATTAACATCAATAGTGGCTCCCACCAGATGTGCACCAACTTCGTCTATTGCACGCATCAAAGCTAAGAAGAAAGGCTTCGTACTTTTGTAAACCACGGTAAGATCTATATTCAAAAGAAGAAGGAAGATCGCGTGACACTCATCTCTTCTGCAGAGGAACTCAAATCTTTTTTAGAATAGGCTCATGACACTCTCCTCGTTCTCCTAACGAGATTCATCTCTTACCCTCACTTTCACCACAATCACACGCATCTCACATTACAGTATCTCAGAATAATGGCCTAAGAGTCTGCTATTTCAACGCAAACTCTATCAAGACCCGTATAGAAATGTTCCAATTTTTTCTCTCAACACGCCCGACCTTTCATGTTATAGCGGTCACAGAGACCAAGCTTGATCTAAACCTAGATGTTGGCTCGATAGTGCATCTTGACAATTATATTTTCCTACGACGTGACCGCAACAAAAATGGTGGCGGGGTAGCCTTATTTATTCACAACTCCATTTCAGCAACTATCCTTTGCTCATCTGATGGCATCTGGACTGGTAAGGCCGGCAAACCAGAGTATCTGCTTGCTGAAAAAAATACCGTAGGCCATCCTTCGTGCTTTGCTGCGGTAGTATATTGTCCACCGCACGCTCCTGTGGAAACTCCAAGGAACCGACTTTATTGACAAGCTCACAACCCACATGCACCACTATAGCACAAAAATAATAATGGGTAACTTCAATGCAGAACAGCTCTGTTCGTCTGCAGATGCGAGCTTCGTCCGTCGGTTCATTGAAGAAAATGGGCTGCATAATATTCCATACGGTGTTACGTTTCACAGGGAAACCTCAGATACCTGGCTCAATCTCTGCCTTGTGGACGAACAGGACAAAGTCGTAGACTACTGGAAATCAAAGTCACCTT
Organism: Torymus sinensis; assembly: GCA_030522985.1. Classification (NCBI taxonomy): domain Eukaryota; kingdom Metazoa; phylum Arthropoda; class Insecta; order Hymenoptera; family Torymidae; genus Torymus; species Torymus sinensis. Next base: position 4,636 of record JAPYZP010009632.1, read on the forward strand.
TTTCAGACGGTCACGACCTACTCACTGCGACCCTTGACCTGCACACGCCCTAGCCCACTAAACCGCCTTTCTCATATCGTGATTATAAGGTAATCTGTGCTACTTCTCTCACAGAATACCTTAAAGGCTTGGACTGGTCTGTTGTTGAGTCAGCCCCACTTGAGGAATTTATCTCAGTCCTGCAAATGCACATCAAAGGGGCAGTCGAGAGTCTCGCTCCTCTAAAATAGTTTCACCAGGTAAAAAACGCCATCCATGGTTTACTACAGAACACCAATCTACGATGCAAGAGCGCGATCGTCTCTACAGACGCTTTCGTAGGACTAGACTCCCCCTAGACCTGTTAAGCTACAGACAGGCACGCGATGTAGTTCATCGTACCATTGAGGAGGCGAGACTCAACAACCATCATGCCCGGCTCTCCTCACTCACAGACGCCAAGGACATATGGCGCGAGCTCGAACATCTGGACATCTCTTGCTCCAACAAGAAATCGCTCCCCTCTGACATTCACCACTACGGAGCTCAATGCTCATTTTAGGAGTATCTCGTTTCAGGACACCCCATCTGTTGTGGATTTCTTGGACGCTTTGGCCTCCTCTACTCACAATGAGCAATTTTCTTTTGAAGAATTTGAAATTTCTGATGTGGTAGCCGCGGTAGCGTATTTCAAAATCCAGGCCAGAGGACCAGACGGTATTCCACAACACGTTATACAAATTGCTCTTCCTTTCCTAGCGCCCATCATCTGTAAGATTTTCAATCGATCTATGCGTGAAGCACTCTTCCCATGTGATTGGAAGATGTCTATCGTGATTGCTCTGAGTAAAGTGAGCTCTCCTCCGTGCCTAAGTGATTTTCGCCCTATATCACTCTTAAGATTTTTGCCTAAACCCTGGAGTGGCTAGCACAACGAAAACTGTCTGCTTATCTCGAATCACGAGTATACCTTGATCCGTTACAGACTGGATTTCGCTCGGGCATAGCCACAGACATGCTTACTTAAACTGACCGATCACATCAGACTTGGAATCGAAAGACAACATATCACTCTATTAGCTCTTTTTGATTTTAGTAAGGCATTCGATTCAGTTTGTCATATCAGACTACTTAAAAAGTTGCTTGACTACGGTCTGTCCAAACTGGCCATCCGTTGGATAATAGATCGGGAGCAGGCCGTTATTGATTGCGTCGGAAATTGTTTCACATATTTAAACCTCAATGCAGGAGTCCCGCAGGGCTCTGTGCTAGGACCTTTACTCTTCCCAATATATGTCAACGATATATCTCTCTACCTGGATCATGATATTTCTCATCTCATGTACGCGGACTATCTCCAAGTCTATATTCGCTGTGTTTTAGGGGAGCTCGATCACGTTTCCTTCATAAATGAGTGCAAACGCCTTACGTATCATCAGCTGGGCTAGTCAAAACCACGTTAGCCTAAACGTTGGTTCTTCATACTATATTAACAAATTATCAGCAGTGGCCAGAAACTACATAGATATAGGTAGTGACCGGATTCTCTACGAATTCTCGTTACGTGTCTTGGGCGTGATGTTGAATTCCAAGCTCTCTTGGAAAGACCACGGCGCGCAGACAAGCCGACGTGTGCGTTCCCTCGTGTACAGGCTTTATCCCTTTAGAAAAAGCACGAACCTCGGGCTACGTAAGCACCTAATCCCAAGGCCACTCCTTCCTATCATAGACTATTGTTGTTTTGCTTTCTGTGACTTAATACTGGACCTAGATGATAAACTCCAAAAGCTTGTGAATACTGGTATTCGTCAAATCTATGGTGTGTGTAGAAATGAGCACATCACACCCTACAGACTCGAACTGGGCTGGCTAAACAGATCTTCACGTAGTGATTATTTACGGCAAACCAATTGCGCAGGCTGTTTAACACTGCTACTCCTTCTTATCTTTTAGCATTTTTCAACTTCCGCTTCACTACTCGTCCAGTTAGCGGTAATGCGGCAGTCTTAGACATCTCTAGCTGTGACACAGAAACACTGAAAAGATCATTTCACATTATTATCACTGCTTATCTGTGGAACTCATTACCATCTTAACTTCGCGATATCACCTCAATCCCTCATTTCAAATCACGACTTCATCATCATTCATTCTGTATAATATAATATAGTACAATTTAATTATATTCTGCCAGCGCGATTAACTGTATCTAGTCTCTCTCTCTCTCTCTCTCTCTCTCTCTCTCTCTCTCTCTCTCTCTCTCTCTCCCTCTCCCCCCCCCTCCCCCCCCCCCCCCCCCCCCCCCCCCCCCCCCCCCCCTCTCTCTCTCTCTCTCTCTCTCTCTCCTGGCCTCGCCCATGGCTCAAAACAAACGCAAGTGTATCGATCTCGTGCCCACACCACCGCTTTTGTTATCTATCGACAAGTTTGATGACTTGTTGTGACACTCTAATCCACTGCCTAAGCAATGAAAAAAACACAGATATCAAAGTTAAGTTCCGTACTGCGATTCATTTAATAACTTTCTACTGCTTATACGTCACCTCTGATAATGTCATTCATTTCTAGCGTAATAGCGAACGTGAAGAATTCGAGTGCGTCGCTCGACAGCATTTCCTCCCGCATCTCCAATGTTGTTTCGATTCAGGAGAAAACATATGCGAGCGTATCTAAGGGATCCAGTCCTGGAATACCAGCAAAGTGCAGCCGAAGGTGATCCTTAACAACCGCGAGTCAATTCCGATTCGATCAGATTCACAAGTCATCATCGGGCCCATTGATGCAGATTCTCCCACTCTTGTGTGTTCTGAAGCGACGAAATCGAAGTTTCCTGATCTAGATAAGCCCGCGGAACTTGGTCTGTCGATACTTGGTCTGTCGAAATCGATAGTAGTTGAGGGTGATGCCTGTAACTCGACTATTCTTTCAAATTGTCAGCTGCTGCGCAATGTCGGTCTTGGAAAGCCACATTCTTGAGAGAGAGAACGGAGAAGTTGGTCCATGAAGATGTTAAAAATGACTGGCGAGAGCGGATCGCCCTGCTTCACTCCTCTCGTGACTCGAAGTGGCCCAGTTTCCCATCCGCAGCCTGATAGTGTAGTGGTTGTTCGCTGGTAATAGTCTCAAAGATAGGAGATCATCTCGGGAGGAAGACCGGCTGCATCTACTGCAGCCCGGAGGGTGGTATGATTCACACTCCCAAAGGCCTTGGTATTGTCGAATGTGGCGATGTACAGTGAGTGAAAGCTGGTGTACCTACTCCGAAGAATGGGGTCGAGAAGGACGGTATTTTCTCTGCAGCCATCTATTCCACCCGGGAATGCTAGTTGCTGCTTGTCTAGCTGAATGCGTTGGTCTATCCTCTGTGCGAAGACTTTGTGTACAAGTCTGGTGAGTACAGAGGAAACGGAGATTGGTCGGAAATCTCCAGGCAGCTTGGCTCCGAGCTTCTTGGGGGTGAAGAATGTTTTTGAGATTACGAGATGTTCAGGTAGCTTCCCCTATAGCACTGAATCTTGGAGCAACATTGCCTGAAGGTTGCTTTGCCATATTCAGCAGATTCGCGAATATTCTCCTAATGTTAGTAAATATGGATACAACTGTGAAGCAATATTGCTGCCAACCGCTATTTCCGTTGTTCCATTGCAAATTTGTTAAGTTCAAATCATTTACTAATTTTGTAGCAATATTGCTACAATATTATTTGGATATTGCTGTAAGGTTATAAAATAATACCAAAAGTTGATTTTTCTTAAATTAAAATAACGCGACTCAGACACGAAAATGTTCTTTTTGGTTGTACCATCAGGATGATACTTCCCAAAGTGGACATTTCCATACGTATAAGTGTCATTTTTAATTTAAAAAGAAATCAACTGTTGGTATTATTTTATAACCTTATAGTAATATTGCATAAGCTTGCAGCAATATTCAAATAACATGCTAGCAAATATTGCTACAATGTTAATAAATGGTTTGCAACTAAAAAATTTGCAATGGAATAACGGAAATAGTGGTTGGCGGCCATATTGCCAAACGGTTGCATCTATATTTACTAACATTAGGGGAATATTCTCGAATCTGCCGAATATGACAAAGCAACCTCGAGGCAATGCTGATCCAACAATCAATGCTATAGGGGATTACCACACCAGAGGATAAGGTTACATATCCTTGTGAGAGAGCCTGGTGGTATGGCTCTGAGTTGGTGGGCCGTAAGACAGGGAGGGTCAGGTGACACGGTCAGGAATGACCTATCTGCTCTGATGTTCTCGGATGTGATTGGCCAGATGTCTTCGATATTAGTCCAGTAGGCCTCCATAATGTCTCGTGATGGTTGCTGGACGTCGTCGCTGCATTCCAGGATGGTGGTTATGCCGCCAACTCTATTCTGCTTCCAGTGCCTCTGGACCGTGGCGTACTCTCGACTCATGGCCTTCCTTCTCGAAGTAGGTGGTGCTGATAGCTGTCGCCTTGGAGCGCTGTTGATAGATAATGTATTGAAAAGAACGTCACGAAGGTATATGGAGAGGTTCTGGAAGGTGGCTTCTTTGTCGTTAGTGTTCAGAGCCATATTAACGATGGTGTCTAGTCGCGCCCGCTTGTAGTCGTCAGAGTTCAGGGCCCTAAGGATCCTTAAGTAAACAAAGCGCCTGTTGGATGGCCTGCTGCAGCATGGCCTGGTAATCTTTGGAACGGCGGCAGTTTCTGATGGAGCTGACCGTGTGGAACGGGCCGTGTTAATAAACCAGTTTTTCTATTGCTTTTATAAAATCCTATATTAATGCTATCCATGGTTGAAATACTGCAGCAATATTTGTACAATATTTAGCAACGCGAGAGAAATGTTAGAAATGTATAACTGATTTTTAAAAATTTTTCGTTTCGATTTTGCTATATTCCAACAAGATTCGTCCAAGATTTAATAACATGATAGGAATGTTAAATACAAAACTACTTTTCTTATATTTAATTACACGGCTTATATACTCTCGGCCATCCAGTTTAATCACAGAAAGTGCTATCGTCGCGCCGCATAGCGGATAAATAGCCGAAGGTTGCTTATCGAGAGTCAGCCATCACCTGTTCCCTTTTGTCACCGCTAATTGTCAACGTGTAATTCAACCGTTCAAAGGACTCTTGACAAAGAGTCCGAATTACAAGGCGTGTCTTGTTTTTGATATCCCCTTCCCAATGGGGACTTTTGAAACTATGTCAAATAATATATCAATAATTCCATAATATAAGCCTGGATGGGTCGTAGAAAACTGTTTAAGGAGTAAAATGAGATGTTAAACATTAAAATCGAATGAAAAATAAAAAGTTGGTAAATCGTGAAAGTTTTTTTTTACTTATTGAACGCATCTCCGTGTTCAATAAACAATTTTTGATCGCAATACTTTTTTCCGGTTCAGAAATTATTCATATCCGTGTGTACTTTCATTATAATTCTTTTAATAATTTATGACATAAAAATTAAATAGTTAACTTACTTTAAAATCACGGTAACCTCCTTAAATACCATTTCAAAAAATGAAAAGAAAACTAGAGAAAACGAGCTTTTATTTGGTTTTTATCAAATTAAAAACGTATCTCGGGTACGTATATCGGGCTTGAACCGACGAATTTTAACGACTAAAAGAAAAGAAATAAAGCTCTTTCCAAAACGAAAAAAAATAATATAGTCCTATGACCTTAACCGACCTGGAAGTTTGCGAAACTATTGAATGCTCAAAAGCATCAAAAATGTGAAAAGAGTCGTTTTTTGGACACACAAATATCTTAAAAACAATTATACAGCTCTCCAATCGGCCTGAATAGCGTTTCCTCTGTGTAAATATATTATAGAAAAAAGCTTTTAAGCAATTTATAGATTGATTGATTTGTATGTTTATTCAATATGCTAAATATATTACTGACGATTATTTTATAAATTTTAACGACTAAAAGAAAAGAAGTGAAGCTCTTTCCAAAACGAAAAAAAAATAATATAAGCCTATGACCTTGCAACATGGAAGTTTGCGAAACTATTAAATGTGTAAAGGCATCAAAAATGTGAAAAAAGTCGTTGATTGATTCCAGGAAAAATGTATACTTGCCTTCTTTTATACTTGCGTAGAGAGTTTTATTATTTCTACTTTAAATTAGTTTAGATAAATGTATAAATCAAACATTTTCGAGAAAAAAATGTTAATTGCTTTCCTTTTGGACAAAACATTTTTCCAAAATTCTGTAGATATTTTAAAATAAAATTTGTTAAAAAAGAGTATTTGTTGACATAAAAATTTTGTCGGAACGATATAAAGTAAGCTTGAAATTCATACCTTAAAGGTCATGTCACAACCTAAACACGGCTATCGTTTTCTAAGGAACGATGGAGAAAAGCCTCAAATTGGGGAATTAGATGAAACCTTATAGCCACAAATTTTCAGAGGGAGTAAAGACGGTGTAATATCAATTTACTTAAGTGAAAGCAGTCAAATTTTAATGATTCAAATTTTAATGAACATGGTTTTTTCATGTAAAATACTGTAGAGATAAGCCCAAAAGTTTCGTACAGAATGTTGTATAGCTTTTACATGCAGAAAACTAATGTTTTCGACAGTTAGTTTCTTACATACACATTCCTGTTCATATATCTTTCTGCTTTGTTTATGGATACCCCAAAAAACATGAAATAAACTCATGTACGTAGTACGTAGTTGCATAAGTGTGTTTCCCTTTCTTATTCCTAAATGTGTCATTCTATATACCTCTGGTTTTTCTTTATTGTACAATAAAAAAAAATGCAAACAATTTAAACAATGTTCTTTCAAACCTGATGTACCATTTGTGCTGCGTAAACTATATTGATGTTCATATATTCTCTTTTTCAAATATCTTC
>JAPYZP010009634.1:0-15281 GCA_030522985.1 Torymus sinensis
TTTCGAATGGAACTTTACCAACTCCCACGATCGTCTGCGGAAACCGGGAGAGCGAAGTGATCAAATCGCATTCATCATTCGACTTTCTCTGTGTCTAATAAATGTTCCCGAAAAAGGCTTACCTCCTCCTCGCAACCGCGAACCGTTACGTTTATCATTCCTCCTTCTCTTCCACCTCGTCCGCGTGTCTCCTGGGGGGGGGGGGGGGGGGGGGGGGGGACCGGGGGGGGCGGAAAAAACAAAAAAAATAATGTACAGCGCCCATGTCAAAGACGATAAAACAACGAATTCCTTTATATTCGCGGATCACCGCCTGCGGGAGACGGAGAGTCTCGCACGGAGGGAAAGAGAGAGAGAGAGAGCCGAAAGATATTTTGTGCCCCGCGGACACACGCCGTGACTTTTTGCGCGCATTTACATTCATTGCGAAAGCAGACCGACGTTATATGCGCCCGCCCGGTGTATAACGGCGCGCATTCTTTTATTCTCGCGCTGACTACTCGTTTATGTCTTTGAGTAATTTCGCCCCGAGTTTTAATTTCGGAATGTCGTCGTCGTCGTCGTGCTGCCTCTTTACACGCTTATCTCTCATTAACTTCTTCGCTTCATCGTCTCGCGTTAAGAGTTGGCAATTTCACGTGCGCGAACCAGTTTTTTTAAACGAAATTCGGCTGTCATAATAAAGCGAGTGTCTTCCGAGAAGCGGGGAAAATTAATTTAAACGTTCGGTGACGAGGGCGCTCGTTTTATCATCGGGACGCGCGTATACGTAATAGCAGCGCTTTTTTGTTATTAGTGCCATTCATATTCGATAAAATGCAGGGTATATATAGTGGCTCGGCGTCAATCATTTTTTATATAAAACGTGTATATCGTTAAAAATTCGTAAAAAATGGATTAACTGCCGAACTGGTTTGTATAGAAATGCTTCCCTCTTCAATCCAATTTAATCTTTATATGAAATTTATGAACAGATAATTGATTGTATTCATAAAAAAAACTAGATTAAAAATGTGTATCAATCGAGTTAAAATTTAATTAAAAACTAATCAAACTCAGAATCCGTCTATATATTTGATTCCATTACTCCTACATATATATTAAAAAAGAGGAAAAGACCAGTGTGGCGATAAAAAAGTGATTCATCAATGAGATATATATATGGATAGACGTTTTATGACCGTCCCACGCGTACTTGTAAAGTGTCTCTTTTTCTTTCTTTACTTCGAACGAAGCCTAGATCATAATTTTTTTTCTCTTAAATTCTGCACACGCGAGACAGCTTGACGCCGAAAGTGAGTCAAGACTGCGCGCGCCACTGACATCTCGCGCTTCAAATCGCGATCGCAAATTCGCCCGAGGCCGAGCTAAATCAACATAAAAGACGCACCGGGAGACAAAGCTATAAATCGCCCCGCGCGGCATAGGAATAGACCCGTTGCCGCGTAATCTCGAATAACAATCAGATTGCCACAAGAGAGTTTACGGCTCGCTCGAGCGCACGCGCACAACGCGCAGGTTTTTACGGTGCGCGGGAATCGGAGATTAGATTAGAGGTCGCGTGAAAGGATTTAAGGAGAGTAAGTGTAAGGACTACGAATGGCCATTTTGCCAGGCTTTCGTCGCCTCGGAGATAAATCAAACGCTGATGACGCGCGATGTTTTCTAAATGAGAACTGGGACGCCGGAGCGAGATAGACAGACACTCGTATAGGCGTAAATCAAGCGAAAATGATGCTTGCATTTTTTGATTATAGCGCTGTAGCGGTAAAGCGAACGATTCAAGAGCTGAATAGAGAAATTTGTCATTGAGCTGTGAGGTAAGGTACTCGATTACAGTGTAAAGAATTAATTCGATTATAGAGATGTTGAGTGTATTGTTACCGATTAAAACGTTCAATCAAACTCTTATCAAGAATATCAAGAGTATATATATGTACAAAAGATCTTATGTAAGCCGAAGTAAACTCTATCCATCAAGGATGTTATCACCCTTTATCAGAGATTTGAATCTAGAACAAGTGAGCCGTTCAGAACTTTATATTGAGTTTGTTTCTTTTGTCTACATAAGTGTTCAATATCGCGCTCTATAAAAGCAATATTGAATTTGGTTGTTTTGAAATTTCATATTACGAGGCGAAGTTCGCAATCCGGTACAGTAACAAATCTTTACATAAAAGTTTTCGTCGAGTTTTATAGAACGATTTCACAAAGTAAAGATTAACTTGCGTGGAAAAAGTTTCTTGGAGCTTGTTGATTGAAATGAAGAGTTTATGAGTGGCGGTACAAGTCCTTTTTTGTCTACAATTGAAATAAGTAGCTTGTTGACATACTTTTGGAAAATACCCTTTTTTATAAAGCCAAGGTCTATTGCATGATATTTGATTGTCGACACAGAAACGTGTGTATATAAACTTAACGATTTACCTAAGTCAAATCACAATATGTCACTACACAAATGACGCAAAATTCAAAAGATCTTATAAATTCCATTTGACCGGAAAACTGTCTTTTATAATCAAATTAATCCCTTTTTTCGTCGAACCATAATACGTTATAGTAGGCGTAAATCCAATACATTCAGATGCTAATAAGCAAATAACCCATCAATTCGCAACGCATACATGATCGATAGACGGGAGCAGCGCGCGCATGCATAACGCACTCAACGGGGATAAACGGCTTGAGCGCGCGCTCAAGTAGAAAATGCCGGCTCGCGCCAGACGAGCGCGCGCATCTGCTCAGGCGCGCGTCAACCCCCGCGCGTACGCCCCACCCGACTCTCTGCCATGCTGTATGCATCAGGTGCGCGCATTTTTAATGCCCTATTCCGCGTAATTACCGGAATCACTGCGCGATGCGGCTCGATTATACACTTCCCTAGTCGCGCGCGCGCGTGTGTGTGTGTGTGGAGACGCGCGGAGCTCGCGAGAACGAGATTAAGCCGCGGCTTAATGCTCACCGCGATGCGCAATTAGGCGCAGTCGGGCGTACGCACCCGCGCTCAGGTGAATGCGGTAGTGGTGGTAGTAGCAGTAGTTTGAGTCTCTCGTGGCCGAGCGCTCCTCCCACGGCGAGATTAAAATGCAAAGTATAAACATCGTTCCGCCGCCGCAGCCTCTACTACTTTTTGCGGGCAGTTAGCTCGGCTGAGTTGTGGCTAAGTGTTTCGGCGCGCGCTCGCGTGCCGGATAGATTGAAAAGTTAATGAATTTTTAAGGGGGCAAAGTTGAGTCGTTGCCGTGGAGATTAAAGAGAGTAGAGGGAGTTGAATTGAAAAGCATTGAGATCATAAAGATCTGGCGTCAACGCGGTGACGTTATTTCGTTTATTTTCCCACATCTTTGTTAAATAAACATTATTTCATTGAAAGAGATATTTTAATCAAACCAGTACATGCAATTCATGAAACATATAGAAAAATTCTTTTCACAGGAAAGATCTGTAAAGAATCGTTGTTTGAGACATGAAATTTGAGTAAAACGTAAATTACAACAATAACATTTAGAAATTTTGTTGACTAATACTTATTGTCGTGCGAATATGAAGCTCAGTCACATTCGAAAACGTACACTGTGATAAAGATTTAGTTGAGGTCAAGGTGTACTAACAGTATAGCATTAATTTTATGAAATTCTCTCTATAAGTTTATATCGGTGCTATTAATACGAAATCAGGGGTACACTTATAACTGATAATCAGTAAAAATCTTCTGATAATTAACGTATATTCAGTAATCGTCAGTTATAATTATATACCACTGATGTGGTATCAGTGCATATGCACCGATTCAATTTGAGAGAGTTCATTTGTATCGATTGTGAACGCAATTGCGTTATAACCAAGGCATCTTCAAGGCATTTTCAGGCCCGCTACTTTATAAATCACAATTTCACAAATTGGTAACTGACAAATATTCTTATAAATTATTTCACAGTATTTGAAAATCATCTTTACTTCTTCATAGGAATATTTTACACTTGTCATGTCTGAAAATTTCGCACAATCAGCTTTTAGCAATGCCAATATCAGTTCTGGTGCGTTTTTAATTTTTTTCGTGTAGAAAATAATACCTATATAGGGTGCGTCGTCGCCCCGCTTGCTCGTCCCTCACTTCAATCCTTATAACCCGCGAAGCAGGACGCTACCGCGCCCTCTGATATTATAGTTTAGTGTTTTTATTGTACATTATTCTAAAATATGATAAAAGTCAAATACGAAAATGTTGTTGCTTGGTGTGACCGATTAAAGTACAGTTACGTTTAGCTTGTGTTATTTGTTAGTAGTATATACATAGCAATGTATGTTAAATATAATCGTATCCCTTGCACGCAGTACACGCTTGACAAAATGCCAAGCCCCGAGCGCACGTAGCGGCTTATCATTTCGGCTGTTTGCGCATTACGCACGCGACGCGTGTGCGGGCGGCGGCGGTCCTCAATCCGCGTATACACGTATATGAGTTGCGGAAACGCCGGTTCCGCAGGCCCTCCTTTCCTTATCTCGCTCGGCTCTGCGGCTGTATATCAAGTGCGTGCTGAGGAGGCGCCTCTTGTATAAAATCTGCTCGCGCGCGTCGCTTTCGAATTACCCGTCGTACATATGCGATTCCTGCCGTACAAGCTCGCCGAATCACCTGCTTCTGGGTTAAGGAGTACTTTACCTCCGTTGACGTCTGCCGTTGTAAAAGCTTCTACGCTGTTTTTAGCGCAAATTGCATTTGCATTTGCAATAAAAATGGTAGATGTGTTTCGAAAATCAAGGTGATGTTGGGTTAGTAGGTTTGCACTTTCAGATTGCGTAATTTTATGATCTCAATTGTCACCTGTGAGTTATGTTAAAGTTTTTTTGTCAGGTAATTTTGTTTTAGTTTTATTTACACGACTATTAAACTCGACGTCATAAGAAACTCGTATGGTGTAGGTATTTATTAGAATGGAACAGAAAAACTGGGAATACGTTTTATCTTAATATTTCTGAATTCATACTTTTGAATATTTGAAAGTTAAAATGACGTATGTTAATAGGATTTTCATTAAGTTTCTATAAGGTGTTAATTTTAAATTATCGGTTCTAAGGCTCTGTATTTTTTAAATGGCTAAAACTTATTTTCCATTATGGATATTAAATTTTTTAGAAACGATTTAATCCACTCTGTTTGATCTTAATAATTCATAGCCACCCACGTTTTTGCGTGAACTTTAGCCGAGTAATAAAGTATGAGTTTTCCTTCTAAGACACGCCTTATTTAAAATTAGAATATTCCAACTGCGCATTACAGCGTATTTATGCATAAAACTTTGCGAATAAAGTAGTAAATATACACTCTCTCCAGTGGAGAAGAGCAAGATTATCGACGAACGTACGATATAAATATTGTAGCTGAAGTGAACGACTGCGACCAGGGAGATGGTAACGCGAAGGTAAAATTATAGAGTGGAAAAAAGAGGCAGTCAAGTGCTAAAGATTCGACGGAGCTCTTAAGCAAAGGCGATTGACGTACCTCATCTCGGTGAGCTGCTAGTGAGAGATACCTAATACGGCGTGCGACGTATAAGAAACATTCGGGTTTATGACAGTTGTTAGAGAGGATAGTTTCAAGTTAAGTATTATAGAGGTGAGATAGGGCACTTTGCCGGACCTGAGTGAACTAGATACTGGACTGGAGTCGACACTTTTTCATTATAACTATGACATCATCATTGAAATGGCAAATTAAATTACTCATTGAAACATTATCAAACATATACATGAGCTGTACGTGAAAAAGTGGGAGTTAAGAATATAAAATATTTGAACTCGTATTATATATCTGACACTATTCCACGAAAAACATTACAGAAAAGTATTTCACACATTTAATCTTGTTGGAGCTGTTTATATACACACTGACTCACAAAAAGATTACTTTATTGGATTTTTCCGTACCCCAAAGATAAAGTTTCCAGAAAAATAGCTTTAAGTTTTGGACACAGCCACTCATCCGTGAGTTTCCTCGCTTCCTTTTTGAAACTCTGCCTTGGCAATCTGTTTGGATTTTGGTTTACGATTTGAACTATACGCACACAAGATTATTGCTCAAATATTTAAAAAAGACTTATTGATAGGATATCAATAATACCATGCGTTTGAGCTTGTAGGTAAAGAGAAATAGTTAAATTGTCGGTATCTTAAAATAAATGAAAAATGTAGTATCAATTTAATTAAAACTGATATTGACAAGTTACACAAGACAAAATATTATATAAAAAAATATAAAAGCAGAAGCGATAAAACAGCGGTACAAGAGATACAACCCATAAATAACCTCTTAAGTGTAACATAACATTTCAAAATAACGTATTACAAGCTCATTATCTTTTATGAAGTAAACGAAAATTCGCAATTAAAATATATATATTTGATGTTGTAATTTAATTCCAATATTAGGGGAAGGTAAATAGTTATAATTAATCTCAAGCTTTCTTGTTTATTTTTGTTCATCTTTATATCTTTTGATAAGTATTATAAATTTTATTAAGTGATGGAAATTTGTTTTTTCATTTCAAATTGCGAATTGGAATTTTATTATGTGAAAATTATAGTTACACACTTTTTTTACACCAAACGAAATTTCCCCACGAAAACATTATCATTTATTTTGCGAAACGAGTCAAAAATTAGTTAATTTATATAACAATATTTCTTATTTCCGTAAAATAATTATAATTACGGAAAAGCGCAAGCGTTTTCTTTCACTCGAGCGCCGCGCAACAACGAATCTATCGCGTGGGCAACGCGTGCCGCATTCAGATGCGGAGCACGACTGTGTCGTTTATCGTAGAAAACCTTCTTCTTCCTCACGGGGGATGTATAGAAAACGTTGCTCTTGCGCAACGTCCTGAAACTTTCATCGTTTGTGCGAACGGGCTGCTGTCTCTCTCTCTCTCTTTCTTCCCTTTTGACGCTGTTAACAGGAGCTTCCCCGCTTCTAGAAGCGACTCACCGTTTTGGACATACAATCCTTCCAAGTACTTTATTTAGTTTAGTTGCTGCGGTTAAAGTGTAAGTTAGTTGATTTAAAGTGGGGACTCATACGCAATTGCTTTACTTTTGAAGTATTTATTAACGGTGAAGTGCTTAAAAGGAGTGTTTCCATGAAAGTTTGTAATTTAAACTGAAAGGTTCGCGTAATAAAGTGAAGATAATTCATATCGTTTAACATGGAAAATCGATTTATATTTTGCCATAAAACACTTGTAACATATCATTACGTTCTGTGTTTTTATTTCGATTAATATAGAGGTTAAAGTGTTGTAAACGCGATGAAGTTGACGTTGAGTGGAAAGTACTTAAAGTCATTCAAGTATAAGAAGAATAAGACTACTTTACCAAAACGAACTTAAGAAATTCATAAGTGACCCAAGAAATACCTACTGAAACTGAGAATGTTAAGCTTTTAAATGGTATGTCTTTTATGTTAGGGGAAGTACAGAAGACAAATTTTAGGGAAATTTAATTTTTGACGTAGGTTTTTCTGGAGAAAATAACATTTTTTCTAGTTATCCCATGACAATCCATAACTATTTTGAAAAACTCCTAGAGATTATAGTATTTTAGTTATAAATTATTATTGTATACTGTAGCCACCTTAAATAATGATGCAAATACAAGTATCTACAGTACTTGATAGTAAAACAATGTGATATTTTGTAGGCAAATCAAAAGTCCTTTAGTATACTATTTCAAAGATTCGTATATGATTCCACGTATCCAGCTCCATTCATTCCGGATTAAATAATAATACGGGTACACAATCCGACCGAGTCATCTCGCTATCATTGCAACTCCTTAGGAAATCCTTTTAAATATTACATTTGATTAAATCCGTTCTCCTGCTACATCCTTCCCTTTTACTAAATAGCTTGCCCTTTGTCCGGGCTCAGTCCACGCTCCCGTATTTTTCTTCTACTTTCTTCCCAGCACAGCTGTAGCATCGATAATTCTTCCTTGCAAGCGAGAAGCTCACTTGCGGCAAGAAATTTCCAGTTCTTCTTCGCCGTCCGCGCGCAATTTCGCGCGCACGGCGGCTTTATTTCGCGACAACGAGAATAGGCTAGCGAACAGAGCTACAAAGGAGATTCCCTTGAAATACAGGCGTAAACGAACAGCGGCGAAACGAGGATAATATCGCGCGAGTAAGTTTCCTGATAAAGAATAACATGCAGCGCGAGCAGACCGGCAAGAGTTGAAAAGTTGTTTTCTAATAAACGAAAGTTTCTTTTCTCTGCGACTGTGAAATGGTTTCCCGCGCTTTTCTACAATTACCAAGAACTGAGATGAAATTACTTATAATTTCATCTTTATTGGCGAACAAATAGTTTACATTGGTTTATTAAATTTACTGATAAGTTTGAATATTTACGCTTTTTTATCTTCAGTTTCAGTACATAACCAGTTATTAATAGCTTGGGCTTTTATAAGAAATTTCCATAAAAATTAATACGTTTGATTATATTACGTGTTAAATATTGAACAAATAATTTACAGTGTGTAATTAATAAAAGAAAGAACACGTTTTAATTTCTCACCATAATTATTGTAAACATGGAAAATAAATTATCTTGTGAAAACACAATTTCGCTTAATATTCTCATTATAGCTCGAAAAAGAATGTGATGACTATATATGTTCGCGAGAATTGTGCGCTCTTAACTCGTAAGAGACATTTATTCGTGCCACTTAAGCGGTACCAAAACCTGTCCTGTACTTTTAACCTGTTTAGCACTGAATAAAAATGCAAATGACTACCGTATAAGGAACAATTACATACGGATAAAATCATTACTCACATGTCATTTAGGTACTTCTTTTCAAATTTACTTAGTTTTCTAAAATAGAAAACGTTCTTAGACAAATTTTTGCAATAAGAAATTGTATATAGGTTCTGGTTTGAATTGTTTTTCTAGGAATTTTTTTTTCAGGAAATTAATGACTCATGCTTAATGTTACAAAACAATTTAAAAACCAATTGTATTTAAAGAAAAAAAAACAATATGTGTTGTAATTTTTTTCTTCTATTTTTATGTAAATAAAGCAATTTTTTCCTTTTTTTTTACAATAATTAAGAATCCACACAGCGATACTTAATGTTCCACAGAAAGCACCCAAGTAATTTGGTTACATCTGTTGACCCCTCTACCTACTGCTTTATTACTATCAGACAAATCGTGGTTCTTAATCTCTCAGACGAGTCAGTGCCACACAGGGCAACTACTCTTGCAAACTTGCCACCCTTCAGCCGCGCATAATACCGGCAGTTTTTGTCAAAATCCTTTTTAGGGCTACGGTCGAAAGCTGCTCTGCCAATCTCAAGCAGGCTCGTTTTTCCGTACTGCCTAAGAGGATTTAATAGTCTCGCGCGGACGCACCTGCACGGACAAAAATTTCCTGGAGTGACTACCGCAGCGCCACGAGTGACTATAGAATATCTCGCATATATAGTACACTTCTCTTTAGAGCAGTGATTCCGAGTGTGAGGGCGCTGCCGCAGCAGATATGGACTAGTCACAACAGGAAATTTTTTTCCGTGTGCAAGAAGTTCGTTTGCCTGGCGGATGATGTATTGGTCCGTTGTTTTTGCCCAAAAAGGAGGAAATTGGGAAATGATTAGGGGAGATTGGGCGCGTGTGATGAGGTTCCAAAATGAGAAGCAGTTATCAGCGAAAATTAATTTATTCGCCTCCCATGCTGGTATTAAAATGTAATATGTCGAAATGCGGCTTGTAATTCACGAGGTCGTTGAACTTCAGGAAATGCGTTGTTATTACGAGCGGTGGGATTTTGATATGATATTTCAGTACTAATGACAATATTAAGTGTACATTATGCTAGTTACGATTCATAGTGTTTATAGGTATATGCCATTTCACAAGTGCTGTGCGTATCGGGCTTTATTCCAACTCTGTGCTATTATATCAATTATATACGGATTGTGGTCTTGTCTCTTCAAACAGTTTATTTTGGATTATTTGTGATGTTCAAAAACAAGTAAATTAATTTATTGCGATAATCTGACTCTTTGTTTTCTTAATAGTTCTTTTTTTCGAGCAAAATAATTAACTTTCTCGAGACAATCATTGTATGTTTTGTTAGTAGTTGCTGTTTCTCTTATATTACAGTGTTCTCATTTTCGGGTTGAATCGCAGAAAAAAAAGTACTATATAATTTATAAAGGAGCAATAAAACCAAAGAAACGAAATATAATAACAAGATCAAAGACATTAGAAACACTTTTTAAAATTGTTTTTACAATATATTTTACTGTGTTTTGCAAAGTAACAATATATTATTCAGCCAAATTTAAGCACTAAAAATAAAAAAAAAAAAAATAAATAAAATCAGTATTACACTTAATTTACTTAACAAATTTCTTTTTATCATCACAGCAATTTCTTTATTACAATGTCTCATGTGGAAATAAACACACGAATCAGTAGTAGAACATTATTGCATCTAACTTTAGAGCGAATTACATTTCGCATGAAAATCCAACTGTTATCAATGCCATTAAAAATTGGGACAACTGCAAGAACACAGATCTTATTTCACCGTCGTAAAAGTCTTCCACTGAACTTTAATTTCCGCGAAGGCGAAAACTAACCGGCCAGTGCATTCCTACTTCATCACCCCTCAGCTATCCGGTGCACTCCCTCTTCTCAATTAACCCGCGCGCGGCGCGCGAAAAGCGAAACAAAGACGAGGGGGCGGACACATCCGAAGAATGGACGAGGCATAATTCGGGGCCCCGCGCGCAGCCAGAAACCGAAATGGGCAGCGCACGGTGGTGTGGCTTCTCTGTCGCCGACGTAATTCATACAGCGTAAATTCTCCCGCCCGCGAGATTTACTCGCCCCGGCACTATATACAACGGCCGCGATGCTTTTTGCGGACGCGCGCGCGGGAGTGAGATTTATGAAGTTCCGCCGATAACCGCGCGCGCTCGCACGTTGCTGTAATTGCAAAAATAGCCGGCGGCACGTGCGAAACGTCCAGCTCGCGCTCCCAGATTCCAAGAAAATAGATGCCCGCGGCCTTTGTCGCCAATTATTCGCTGGAATGCCAAGAGCGCGCGGATTCCTGTACCGACAATTAGCGGAAATGCGCCGAGAAGAAGCAGAAAGTCCGGTGGTTGGGTTCTCGTTTTCTTTTTGTTGCGCGTGTGAAAAAGTACGGATTCGACGCGAGAATTTGCGAGTGACTGACGTTCAGTTTTCAGTGAGCGCCGTTTGTCATGTGCAACTGGCCGATTGATAAAGATAATTGCGCTCACTCGGGATTGCGAAAAGAACTAGTTTCTGTGATTGTGTGGCGTCAGCAGCGACTTTTGTTGATGCTCTTTCCGACCCGGCATATCCATAACAATGAAGATGTTGGGGAAATTTTGAACTAAAAATTTATCACCGCGATCGCAACCTCGGTTAAATATATCGCTATTGACAGACCGAATATTATGTAGGAATTATCACATATGTAGGACGGGTCTTCACGTCGTTTCCAAATACAAGGAAATATTCTTTGCATAAAATACATCATTTTATCATTAATATATTATCAGCTAATAATAGTTTAGAATAAAAATATTGGTTGGCCTATAATTGTTCAATGAAAATATGTAAATAACATGAACAAAGTCTATATACATTGATAATTGCTAAATTGTGTTATGGATATTAGATGATACATAAAAATAAATTGAAATTATGTTCACTCTATATATAATACAAACATGACAAATCATTCAAGAGTCGTTTAAAAGCATGTTTACCGCCAATTGTAAATATTTGTAATCAATGAGTGCAATATTAAACAATAAATTTTCAACAGCGTTTGTATATTTCTGATAGTTGTGTATTTCTAAAGATATGCATTATCAGAAGATTTCAAGTATTCGCGCAATAAATCAATGAAATTTTAATTACTCATAAGAAGTAAATTGACCTAAATTTGCTGCTCTTCTCTCGTATGTTGATTGATTGATCACTTTGAAATTCGAAGTTATAATTTGATTTGTGTGTTTATTTGGTTTCAAATTCAAAGGATATTTTTTAAATAGAATGATACATTCTTACTGTACGTTTGTTTGTTTTAATTGCAATATTTAAAATTACTTGAATTCTTCTGTATGCAAAATTTTAAGCATTAAATTATAAGTATTTATAAAGTGCAATGACACTAATGTAAATTCAACAAATTTTTTACAATGACTACAAAAACTTCAGTTCTTTTCTATAAAAAGTGTTTCTAATTTATTGATCAATAAACATCTTGTAAAATTGACGTGTTAAATATTTAACGACACAAGTAAATGTAATAAATACTACCAGATGTCATTTCGCTAAGGTTACATTTCTAAAAATAAATATTTATAATAAAATATAATTTATTTAAACAAATGGTTTTCAGTTTTGATTACAAGCACTATTGTACACATTAGGAGGGAATAAATAACATTATAAAGATAAGTAGTGAACTTCTATACTATGCGTGCATTAGTAGTTACGGACAAATTGAACAGACACTACTTTGAAGAGAAACATTTGTACAATACAATAAATGAATATAATACTAAGATAAACTAAAATGTGGATAAAAATAAATTATATTCAATTCTGCAGCAATAAAAAAGTCATCTATCTCTGTCAAAACTAACCTTTTAAATTATCATCCTTTCAGCAGTCAACTCCACGCTCACCGAAACTTGACATTCAAAACACGAGGAAAATGCAAGAGCTCGCGCCAAAAGAACTTGCCTCGGACTTCATTTTTTGCCGAGTAGCAAAGCCGCGAAACCGCGCGAACCTCGCACACAGAAATAAAAAGAATGAGAAGAAAGAAAACTCACCGTTCAGTTTGGAGCGTCTCCCTCTCGCAGATAAGCGCATATCACGTCAACTCCCTTGATGCGCATGCAAACACAAAAGTCGCGAGCGTCTTCGCCTGTAAATAGCGCGCGCGCAGGCTGTACGCGTGGGGCGCCGGTACCTATGTAGCCGCGTCGTGATGTGGTTGTCACGCGACGACGACGACGACGACGACGACGACACGCGCGCGGTGGTCTCGTGAAGGCGCGCGCAGCCCGACTGCCGTGCGGCTCTTCCCCGCAAGCGCGTGTGCTCTCTCTCTCTCGCGCTACTACTACTCTCTTTCGCCGGCGTGCGCCGCGCGCTACCTACACCACTACTATACCTATATATATTATATACGCTCTGTGTGTGTATATCCGCGCGCTGTGCGTTTTTGGGGAGTTGCTCGCTCGCTCTCTCGAGGGGACTGTTCGACCGCCGTGTTATCGTTCTGAAGGCGCGAGTGTGTGTATGGAGTGTGGAAATAGGGGCGAGAGAGAGAAAGAGAGAGAGAGAGAGAGAGAGAGAGAGAGAGAGAGAGAGAGAGAGAGCGAGAGAGAGAGAAATTTTAGGTGCCTTTTTGGAGAATTCCGGGACGCGAGGAGATTCCGCGCGGCGGGTGCTGTGCGCACAGAGTGGACATTCCGGAGTTGATGGGTTTTCCTTTTTCATGCTGGGGACACAATGCAGAGGCAAGAGTCAGTTGATTTTGAAAAATTCATGATTCAGCGCGTTTCTACGGGTGATAGGATTCTATTTAGTTTTATCCGTAGTTTACTTCTAAAATATCTAATATCACTACCGCTTTATTTTGTTTTGCCTTATTAACACAAATACATGTTTTTGACAAAAATATAATGTTTAGTGATATTGTCATGACAGAATTTTTAACCTCAACCTATTCAATAATAAGAAGAATAAAAAACAGTTTATATCCAATAAGCCAAATTATATATAAATGATTAAATAAAAGAGAATTAAGAACAAGTTTTGATAGTGGAACAGCAGTATTTTTTTTTAAGTTTTATCGAAATAAAATTAGAAATTGGTGATTTTAGTAAAAGCAGCGAAAATTATTTATGAGATAAAAATTAGTTTACTTCTTCATTTAATCTGCCTAAAAAGTACTGAAGATGTTTCTTGCGTACACTTCAATCAAGTCATTGTATTTTATCCACTTGTATACTAAAAAAATTTTGTAAGATGTCTTATTATTTTGTGTTTATACTACATAGACGATCTAATCCGTATTTTGTAAGCTTTGCACGATAATTTCTAAAGTATTCATATTGATTTAAAATAATAATATATTTTTATTTTCTTTTTACTTCAACGAGAATGTATTTTTAGTTATTATCTTTGTTTAATTTGAAGCGATTTTTGGGAATCAAAATTTCCAATTTTTTTATTTAAGATTCTTTACACTAGGGTGTTAAAAGAAGAAAGAAAGGTTCGTATGTGCGTTGCCATTTAGAGAGGAAAAAGTAGAGTGAAATGTCCGGCTGTGTTCCATCGGTTAACAAACTCGATTTAGAGGTGTTGGCGATGCCGACATTTTGCACGCACGTCCATGCGTAAGCAACTCATTTCGCTTTCTAAAACTTGATTAGGTCGCAGTAAGAGTAAACAGGATTTAGGATTTAGCGCATTTTTTCTTTTGCTGTAAGCATAGTGACACAAATTATGCGTTCATATAAATGAATTCATCTTCGTAAAAAAGTTCAATATGCTTCTAGATTATGAATTTCTAAAATATGTCTTTACTATGTGACTGAGTAAGGAATACTTATAGACAAAAAAGTTATTGGAACCAGATAATAAAATTGGTGGTTTCCGCATCTCACTGGCCGGACGGGTATCCTATCGTTTTAAATATTCTCATTTATTCCCTAATCTTGTATTCCTACAATGAGAGAAATGGAACATTTGAGACAAAAGGAATTTCCTTTTGACAAAATCCTTTGAATGAAATAAATAATTTTCTAAAAAAAATCTCATTTTTCCCTTCAATGAATTACCGTATGAAGAACGAATCAAAAAGGATAATATGATTATCGCTGAGATTTGGTTTGGCAACCAGAAACCTGTACCAAATCTTTTTTTAAATTTTTTACGAGAGCCTTTAAAAAAATTCTATACAGGTATTTTTATTAAAATAGCTGAGGAGTATGTCAAGATCAGAGCTAAAATCATATGCGGAACATGTAATTTATGTGCGAAATCGCTTTTCTTGAACATGAAACAGTTGAATGGCTGGTTTGGATGTCAAAAATGCAAAATTCGCGGTAAAAGAGTTTCTCCATTTTTTGAGGAACTATCTATGAGAACAACAAATGAAACTATACAATTTTCTAGAGAAGCCAGCAACTCAAATAAAGTCATTTTTGGAGTAAAAGG
>JAPYZP010009639.1:0-13864 GCA_030522985.1 Torymus sinensis
TAAAATATCAAAGCCCATTATCCATAATAAGCATTAAACCTGCGGACTATTCGAATAAAGAAATAAGGCGCGCTCACGCGTGTGTGTGCGTCCGATCGCGCAGTAGTAAGCTCGCGTATGGTCAGACTAACTTTTGCCTCGTCGTCTCCTGCCTCCGCGCGCCTCATTTGAATGTCATCGATTTTCCTCTCGTTACGTGCTGCGCGCGCGCGCATATACTGCTAATGAGGACGTCGAGGAAGAGCGTGTAAGTATGGAAATTCTCGGGTGACTCGAGAACGTCGGCGAATATATAGCGAGAGGAAGGAGATTCTCGTTAGCGGATATATTGGGTTACGTTAACTACGATGATTGATCTTTAATTGTGATAACGAGTCTTAAACATTGTCGGTATATATCGATAGTCATTTCGGATACTTTCTATATTACGTCATTATTTTTTAATATATACACTGAACAATTATTGTCAATGGACTCACCGGAAAAATAATTAATTAAGTATGAAAAATATATAATAGCGCTATAATGTGTCTCGCACCTCACGAATACGAAAGTGATTGTAGCTTTTCCCCTATTGTAAAGTAAATAAGAATACGACAGGAATGTGGTTCAGAATGTAAACACAAGCTTTCGAATTTTCGCTCTTCTCTCTCTCTCTCTCTCTCACACACACACACTCTCTCATTAGCGTCTTGGAATATATATATGTGAAGACATTGTTTACAAATACTCTCGCGTCACACACGACACGCGAAATAGTTCGATGTATTGAATTGGCGAGACGATCATATATCGGTTATACGCTATGTATTTCGTCTATTGGAAGGCCCGTTACATAGCACATTGCAGATCAATACATCAGCGCGAGATACCCCCGCAAGTATATATCCCTAAAACCCAGGCGCTCCCTTGCAAATCGATCCCAAAATATAAGCCTCTGAAATTTCAGCGACACACGACGACCCACTTATTCCCCACAAAGCACTCGACAAGGAAGAAAAAAACGAACCATCGCGCGCAACCATCAGCAGTATTTTCACCCATTCGCCACCTACTTTTCCTCTCGCGTCATTTCCCGGAGTCAACGACCTCTATGTGTATACGCAAGGCCGTCGCCGCGGCCGGCGCACTCGCCACAGCGCATCGCTAAAAATCCCATTCACTCGTCCATATAGGCATGATCGCAGTCCACGTGCTGCGCCGGGATTAGCATGTATATACAATTACGAGTAAGTCGCACCACGCGGCGGCCTCTCGTTGTTACGCGTGCAGCGATGTATATGTACGGCCGGTTATGT
Organism: Torymus sinensis; assembly: GCA_030522985.1. Classification (NCBI taxonomy): domain Eukaryota; kingdom Metazoa; phylum Arthropoda; class Insecta; order Hymenoptera; family Torymidae; genus Torymus; species Torymus sinensis. The sequence continues at coordinate 1,299 of JAPYZP010009639.1, forward strand.
TTGTGCGATGCCGAGAGAGAGCGAACACATCAGGTGATGCGGAGCATATAATAGCGAGACTCGCTCTTTCGCTCACGTGATGCCGGCGGACGGACGCGTGATATTGTTCCTGAGGCGTGTGCCTCTGCCTGTGTTGCTGTGGGCGGGGTAAAAAATTCCGCGTGCCGCGTGGCCCCCCCGTATGTATATAGTATATGCTAGGCGAAATTGCGCGCAAAGTTCTTTCATAAAATTCGCTTATGTCTTGATGTAAGCGGAAGAACAGTGGTTTAACGGTGAAAGAGTGAAACGTGCGCGTTTATAGTTTATTAGCGCGGCTGCGGCGAGAGAGAGAGATTTGAGTCGCAGCGCGGAATTTCCATTTAGAGCGCGGGACGAGACACGTCTCTCTCTATATGAGACAAAGTTTAGTCATCGTCGTGGCAAACGTTCATTGTTATTATATATCCCATAATAGTTGATGTAATTAGCGTTTTTTCCAATTAAAATTTCAATCTTGTCAATTATTAACGTAATTTTATTGCAGAATAAATATTTCTACAAGCAATAAACTCTCTCTCTCTCCCCGATACTTACACGTCGCGCCTCAATTAACGACGTCGCGTCGACACGCGAAAATCCACTAATTTCTAATCCCCAAATGTAAACACACAAGGACGAAATGATTTATAAGAGGCGCACAAAGAGCGACGTCGTGTGCCGAATGAATTCGCGAGAAACCGTTAGCAACGCGCGCGCGCAGCTCGCACTGTACCTAGTACACACATATAGCTACACACAAGCATACAACACATCCCCGACGTACACTTACTCACGATCGCGGAACTCGCGGCCGACTTTTGTTTGGGTAAAAGAGTCCGCGCGCGCAGTAGGTCTTACTGCAAATATTACCATAGCATTTCGCAATGCAGCGTCGCGTTTAATTACCGCCGCCGCGGCCCGATAATGCCTTATCACTCGCGCGTGCGCGTAAAAAATAACTCGCACGACATAAGTAGACGAACCGCAACGTCTAGTAGTAACTTGTATACTTTTTCGGGAAGCGTATAAACTATCTGTCTGCGTCCATCTACCTACTGTGGGCGGATGCGTCGTGTCGGCGGCAGCTTTGAACCGCATCATACCAGCGGAAATGAAATAATTGCATTTGCGCGATGACGCGGCCCACCGCCGCTGTCGTCGACATCTCACACACTCACACGCGCGCGTTCGGCATCGATTTTTCGCGACGGTTATTATTACACCCGGAGCGGAGCACGCTGTATATATACATCTAAGGGATAGAATTCGCCGGCGACGTGTATACGTATAAACAATCCGAGTGATGGCAACACTCGTCGGCGACAGGTGCGTCGGTCAAGGATGTTCGACGCACAATCCGAGTGATGGCAACACTCGTCGGCGACAGGTGCGTCGGTCAAGGATGTTCGACGCGACACACGGCTTTAAATACGAAAGAGTACGTTTTATTTTTCCTAGATACTGAGTGGGGTTGCGAAGGGCGCACACGTCGTATTATAGGAGCCATGTTCTCCGCAGGAAGGACCTAACCTCAAACCCGAGCCACCCCGCCGCCTCCGCCCCGTGTGATATCGACCGGCGCGCGCGCCTATGAGCTCTGTCATCCCGTCTACTATACGTATGCGCACTCTTTTTCAACTCGCCGCGCACTGTCCCTCTATAAATATTATGTCCCCGTACGAAATCGTCTTTGTGTCTGATGATGGTATAATATTCACCTCTCGCGTGGACTCTAGAAAATCTCCAACGTCTCTTCCTCTTTTCCTTCCTTCGATATCTTCCTCTTCAGCTCTCTTCACTACAATACGTCTCTGCTCGTTATGGCTCGGGCCGCCGGACAGTCTCGCGCACTCGCGACGTTGTGACGCACTCGGGGGCTGCTCTCCTCTCTATATACCCGCTTATACGCCCGTGTATATATATAGTATGTATATATATGTGTGTGTATATAAGCGGAAAGAAGAAGAAGAAGAGAGCGTGTGTGTCGCGGCGAGCGCCTCGCTAAGGACTAAGCGGCGCGCGGCTCAGGCGGCGCACGTTATGATCGCGCAGCGCGCGCGTGCCGGCGGCAGCCGCAGAGGCAGCCAGGCGGCGGCGGTGCTCTCGTCCGATGTCGGACCATGTGGCGCCGACCAATGGGCGCTGAGCGCGAACTCGCGCGCGCGCCTGCGCTAGGAGCATGTACAGCAGACTCTGCTGTGCGATCATCAGTGCGGGTGGGTGGGGAGTGTGCGAGAGCGGTGTACAGAGGTGTAGGTGGCTGATAGATCGAGGAGCTCAACGGAGAGCGCGAGTTTGTTTTGGTTATGATAAGTTGAGGGAGAAGCTGGCGGAGAGGATGAGACTGGTGCGGGAAAGCGATTTTTTTCTGCTTGATATTTGCGAGAGGGTAGGCTGGACATTTGCGATTCATTTCTTTTCTGGATATTGGACTGGACATAACTATATTATGTATAATTGAGCAGGTTTTTGCCATCTATATAATGGCTGCAGTGATAACAGTGCGGTTGACGGGACAGTGCTCAGCTTTAACGATTTTTTTGCTTAAATGAGGAAAGTAACATTTCATGCGATTATAGTCTCGATATTGGAGTAATCACCGAGCGTGTGAATCATTAAGTTTTCTGGAATTGCTCATTCGAAATATTAATGCATATATTTCCTTTTTATATGTATTATTAAATATTTATGTAATAAATAGTTATTAAATATGTCATTTTTGTTGTAGCTTGACTTTTATTAGTGCAGATGTGGAAGGCTTAAATATCCTAACAATTGCGTATCAATTAATCCGATTTGTTTGTTTACACCTGTTGCTACACGCTTTCAACATTAACTCAGTCATCCGGCATCCGCATACTTTTTCACCCGTTTTAGTCGCATATATAGTATATACATGTAAATTCAAATAAAATAAAAAAGAATTGGAAAAAGGTCATTTCGAATAATTCGAAATCAAAGTCTGCGAATATACGAAACAAATTCCGTACTTTTGGAGATTAGTGCAAAAATCAGCGAATTATTCATTTTTGGAGCAAAAAAGTAAAACTTTCCCAAGGCAAAAAGTGAATATATTCATTATAACATATGAGTGCATATACAAGAAGTAACAGACAAATAAATGTTTAGAAAGCGGTAAAAAAAAATGTTTACTCATATCAACTAGAAAGATCAAAACCATTGCTCTATATACTTCGCATACATCTCAAAGAAAACAATAGCCAGCTAACGGTACCACGAATTGGACATATCCCACTAAACTTGCCTAAAAGCCCAATCCGCACACTCTTTCTCTCAACCAAAACATCCTTCCTCCCTGCCGACTCCACACGAAAATCACGTCGTTCTCCACGCCCGCAGCACGCAGTGCGCAGCCTCTCGCCGGCTTGCGCAACCGCGCGCGGCACCCAGTCACGTGAATATATCGCATCCCGCCGCCGCCGCCGCCGCCGCCGCCGCCGCCGCGCTCGAGAGAGAGAGAAAGAGAGATGGACATCGGAAATCAATAAAGTGCGCCTGTGCAGCAGCAGCAGCAGCAGCCGGGGTTTGGGGGTTTGTAGGCTAAGGAGAGCCGGGGGAGTATTATAGGATGTAAATGCGAATGTTTTGAACTGTTCGCCTTGGGGAATAGGTATTATGATATTGATAACGAGCGTCAATGAATAATGTCAATAGCTATCGTTCAATTAAAGAGTCGTGATGCGTCTAGACGTTGATGCTCAAATTGTCATGGCTGTGACAATCGTTATTCCCTTTAAATAAGGTAAAAGCGTAGCTCATATCGTGCGCTAGTATATAGGTATATATTGCTGGTATTATGAATCATCGATAACGTATGCAGGCTATATTGTTTTGCGCGTCTACTGTTAGATAATTTTACAGAGTCATCGTTGACAACTAATAATCTGCTCATATGACATGTAGTAGTGACCAAGTATTAAAAAATTTTACAATATAAAGTCAAACGAATTTCCTTAAAACAATCGATCAACAAGAAAAATTTTTTCAATAAGTGCACTTATAGTAGTTATAAAAGAACTATATGCATATTTTTTAAATTCACAGGTATACAATATCAGCGTAATACAAGCCCACCTAACTGGCGGCCAATCTCAGAGTCCACCGCACGGCTATAAATTAATTACGGACCCCGGCCAATTAATATTCCTATACATCTAGCGCCCACTAGCCGCTCTATAATCGCTCTATATTATATACCACAACTCTGTGTATATACATGGGAAATGTCAACGTTATACACACGAAATTGAAACGTCGTTATTTTCAGGTATACCAACATATAACGGTCGACCGGTGCATATAGCTGCAGTGCATCCTTGAGCTGAGGTTGGGCTGTGTTTTCGATGGTTATCGGCATGGTGTTGGACGAGTAGAGATAATGTAAACGCGGGTTGCGGAGTGTCGACTTTCCGTTCGGTCATTTGGCTACTTATGGAGATGGTGTCCGTGATTTATGGATATTGTAGCTTAATGTGACAGGTTTAATGGAAATAAATGGAAGGTTTCTTTTTGTAAAATACAAAAGTACTTATAGTGCAGTAAGTAGATTATTGATTAGTAATGTAATTATCTACGAGAAAAACTGATCAATTATGCCTGATTTATATATAATACAACATTATATAAATTGAAAATTTTGATAATTGGATAGAAATACTAAGCGATTTATTTATTAGCGATACAGAAAAATAATATAATTAATTGTAAATCATAATTCCTAGATAACGTATTTAATAACAAGTATATACTAATAAGTTGTATATAGCTATACCATGCCACGCGCTATTCACGCGTCCGTCAACAAATATTTCCATATCCGACGCTTCGAAGCTTCGTCGCGCACGTGGTAAATATTTAGCCCGCGCTGCTTTCGGCATTACATCAACCCGGCGAAACTCTCCATAACGTTAAAGATGTTCCTCTCTCGCTCTTACTCGTTGAAACTCTATTCGGCATGTGATAATTCGATTTCGGGAGAGCCGGGGCGCGTGCGCGCGCGTGGTGACGAATCTATTCTTATCGGTCGCGGCGAGTCTGAATACTTCAAGAGTATCGATGGTGGGCTATTATTAACCTGTACACACACACACACACACAATGCATGATTGCGTACTTGTAAACAGCGAGATTTATGCTGTTATTGGGATGACAAATTTTGAAATTATGTAATTGTCGCGTCGATTGTAGTATAATATATGATGAGTTTTCGATGTGGAGAGTAGTTTTAAAAATGAAGCTTTTGAGAGTTGATTTGAAAGGATAAAATCTATGTATAGAAAAAAATTTTCATTTAATAATTTTCGTAGATTTAACTACATTTTCTTTTTTAAAGGGTATTTCTATATAACTAGTTTTTACACCAATGGTTTATCCTAAAGTCGTAAAAAAAAACAGGTTCTATTATACAAGTGGGCAGACATTTTTGCGAATCTTGGTTGTAATCATCACACGCGACTGCCAAACGACACTTTGTAACAGAGCACGTGAACAAAATGCGTGCGCGACACGTGAAAAGAAAATAAATAAGATCGATTTTTGTTCGATCCCCAAAAGTATTATAGATTATTTTTTCAGCCACTTATAACAGCTGATGAGTGTTTTTTGTTGGTACTCAATTTTCGATGCGATTAGGCTGTATATCTTGAGCGTTCGCTCGACTTTTAATTTGCATAAATCGCGCGATGCAAGATATAAATGAATTTATAAACATCGCGATTTGAAAGAATTACCGAGAAAGAGAACTAGGCGATTTCAAACATCTATGATATATGCCTTATGATATTTGAGTAAAAGTTTATTTTTAGCATTAATAGACATTGCAGGAGAACGCTCCGCATATATAAACAATGACTGAAATCCTCGCAATAAAGCTTATATATGTGGCTCCCAGCGGGTCACCGACCGGCGCTCTCACTCTCGCCATTCGAATTAATGATATACCCGTCGTACCGGCCGCGGCTGCTCTTCACCTACTCACCGAAAAGCCACCGCAGCGACCTTCACCTTATCTCTCGCGCGCATCGACATATATATCGAAGCGGAAAGCCGGGGCCCGCCGCACGCGCATGATGATCACGAGCGAGCGAGAGAGGGAGATAGAGAGGAAAACGTACGATGAGTGGCGCGATCGGCTCTTTACGCGGTGTGATTCGCCGCCGTCTCATGCCGAGTGAGATATAATTGTATACATATATAAGTATTGTGTAGCTTGTGTACTTATCCCGTTCGAGCCACGTGCGAACTGGGATGCCGGCCACGCGCGACCACGTGAGAGCGAGCGCAAGATTTTCGTACAAGTATATAATTGCCAGTGATTTGTATAATAAGTATATATTATGATGGGCACGTAAGGGTCATAACGTACTGGTTTTGTTGATGTTATTATTTAGAGTTATCGAGGGCTGAAGGAGTCTTGGCGATGGAAAGATTTATGTAGACCTATAGCGATGCTGATGTTTCCATATAACGCTCATGTATTATATACTTACTGAAAGTGTGTGCGATTGTTTAATCTGCTTTTTATGTTTTGGATGGAATTTTACTACATGTTTTCCGCCGTATTCCGATTTCTCGTTTCAATAATTGCTTGCTCGATTCACTTTTTCATAATATGACTCATAATGAGGGAATTTTTAAACGTCTTGATTCGTACATTGATCGTACGATAATCAACGGTATAAAATGTAACACAATGAATGCGATATGTGAAGAATATGTATGTAAATCGAATTTGACATATTTTAGTCGAGATTTTAGGACGCGTACAAGGTTCTGGAATTACAATTAAGTTCTTTTGGAAAATTCATAATAGCATAATGGACATTTGAATTTTTATAATTTTATAAATATCCATAACTTACTAATTAAAACGTCTCACTTGTTCGTGTTTTCTTTTATAATGTAACATTATTATCTATACGATTTACAATTACATTAATATACATTAATCAATAAAGTAAAAAAGTACCAAAAAAATAAATAAATAAAAAATATTTAGTAATTCAGACAAGAAATATGCAAAATGTAATCAAAATGCACCGAGACGCATGATTAAAATTGTGTTCTCTCTCTCTTTCTCTCTCTCTCTCTCTCTTTTTCTCTGACGCGCGTGTCAATATATGCCGAAGTTTAAACGAACTATATATACGCGTGCAACGCGTGTACACGAGGGGGGAACAGAATGGCCAAGGCACACGTCATCGCGCCGGGATACCCAGCATTCCACGGAGAAACGTGCGTTAGTCATAAAACGCTGCGACTTCAAAATATCATTTTCAGCTGGTTTCTATTTTACGAATTACGCGCATGTATAGTTTTAATGAATAGTGGATCAGACGTAGGAATCGAAAAAAAGGTTGCGACGTAAAAATAAAACTGTATCGATTTTTCACGGGGTTTTGAGTGCCGTGGTATACTGAGGCTGCATTATGGGAATTCTAAAGAGGGGTGAACCCCTCGACACAAGTATACAGTCATTGTCAGACGTTGGCGTGTATTATAAAAGAATGGGATGATGAGTCTCGGGCTGCTTTTTTCACTTGATGTGCATAAAGTAACCAACTTTGTTTCTACTAATCAATACATAGTAAACGTCGGACAGACTCAAATTTTCATGAAATTTACTACAATTTATAGTAAAAATTGCTATTTATATAGGAAAAATTAGAAAATAATATTTTTCTTAAGTTTATAAGTAAATTTTCTTACAATATTTCTCTCAGTGTATAAATTGCATATTAAGCAAATTACAACCTCATCACTTCATCGATTAATTTTTATTATACGTACAAAAACTAGCTGAAAACGAAAAAAAGCCATTTCCGCGCACTGCACATATATAACACCAGCTCACGCGCCACACACTACGTCACTCGAGAATTAGGTACAGTGCGTATACAGCCGGAGACCGGAATCATCGCTCGCGCTCGTTCGCTTTCTAAAACGCTGCACACGTGTTCCTCCGCGGCGGCGGCACGCGACGTAGTCGCCGGTGGTGCACCTGCACTTGGCCTTGGTGGTAACGGACGCGCGTTACGCGACGTATGCATTACTGGGTCATCACGCAGCGCTTCCTTACCGCTGACAGGTAACTCAGATGTGACTTTTTTTTACTTTATTTATTTTTTTTTTTTTTTTTTTTTTTTTTTTTTTTATTTTTTTTTTTTTTTTTTTTTTTTTTTTTTTTTTTTTGGTTTTTTCGTTTTTTTTTTTTTGGGGGTTTTCAAGATTAAATTTTTATTTGATGGTAGTAACATTGGATTAATTCGTTTGTGTAATGAATTTTTGGGATTTAACAAGGTTTTTATATATATTTGAGGATAATGTCGGTGGAGTTTTTGTTGTCACATTATATTGATTCAGTAGTAATCATTTTCTTATTTTTCCTAAGTTTATTGTCGATAATTAAATAAAAAAAATACAATTCCATAAAAGTATATGTTTACAGTTTTATACCTATCAGCAGTCATCTTTCAATCAGTTTGTTTTTCATTCGCACTTATTACGTCTGAGATTATATCACACGAAAATGTTTGCTATAGCATTACCATCGACGTCATTAACAATTTGCCCATCAGCATTGAAATATAGGGAAGACTTACGATAGTGGTAACACCATTCATAGCATTTTCGCTCATAGCTTTTGATGTTTTAAAGTTAAAATACAAGAAAAAAAGGGTAAGATCCTTGGGAGCCCCTCTATAAAGAGATGGATTAGTTTTTTTTTCAATTATTATAATAATAAGAAGTTACTTGAAAAAATAAAAATAGTTGGTCTTTAACGACCTGAAAAAGTGTTACAAAGTTCTGTTCCACCTTAATTTTTCACATATAATTTTGAATTGTAACAATTCTTAATACACAGTAATGAACGCCAAAATCTTCAAAAGTATGCTAGAATATCCATATTGATTTTACAACTTTTTTTTATTATGGTTTTAACGAAATATTAATAAATGATAAAATTATACGTTATTGACAGTATATAACTGATATACACAGCAATTAAAGTTAATTGCTCAACATAAGTTAGAAAAAAAAATGAGATTATTTTTAGTTGGTATATATATAATATAATACACGTGCAAGACTGCAGTACTGGGCACTAATGGAGTGGCCAAAATTCAGCATAAAGGACATTATTTCATTTTGAATCATAGTCAGACACTAGGAGGTTTTATTAACCGGGAGACGCGTTAATTTATTCCAGAATATACTCAAAGAAGATGCAAACGCGAGAGACGCATGGTTGGCAGCTTTAGGTGGTGGGCATCCGTGTGCAAGTCTCCCCTACATCTGATTATAAATAGTCTGATGCGCAAGATATTTCCTCAGGAAAAATTCTCTGAGAGAAACATGTCCGATACACAGTTTTCTCCTAATAATTTATCGCGTACCACGCAAAAACGCGATCACCTTATGCACTGACCTCTGATCAATCGCGCGATTGCGCAACTATATGTTCATGCACGATGACAATATCTCATGAACGTTTGCGTTAAACGTTATCGGCGCCCATAGAAGAGTACAAAGTGCGAATAAGATACTATGTTTCCTCGTAGAGCTGATGTACATAGTCGTATTGCAAAAATGACGACAGCGTCGTTGGAGATGCAAATTGTGAGTCCGCATCGTTACTTCTTCTTTCCCTTCTTCCTCTTCTCATTCGCCTCTTCCTCCTTAGCCAGTTCCATCTCGATGGCCTTTTGTTTCTTCTTGCAGGTGGGCGTTTTTGAGTACCAATCTACGTTCATGAATTAACCGCTCATTAGACACTGTAAATTCTTTTTTTCTTTTATCACGCTAGTGTACTTAAATTCTTACGATTTCGATCTATTCGCTGCGCTTCAAGATTTCGAAATTTGCGTTAATTGAACGATTAAGGTAAAAGAACCAATTGGTGAACGGTTAAGTCCAATGAATCGAAGGTTATTTAACTATTGATGCTGTTCACTTTATATAGATGTGATACACTGCAAAAGCGGTTTTAATAAAAATTAAAAAAAGTTTTGTAAAACAGTATGTTAATACTTACTGTCTCAAGAAGCTACCATAGACAGTAAAACCCTAAACTATTACCATACTTTATAGAAACTTTTGCTAGATATATACAAAAATTTACTGTATCGTATTATAAAATTTTTGTAATTTTTACTAAACCATCTTTTCAGTTTTAACGAATGCATTCGTTCGGATATGATATATATTCCTATGAAATTTATCCTTTATAATAAAATATAGCACGGATTGAATATCTTCGCTACGTATTACCTAAACAATATTTGATCGTCCATCTACTGGTTCACTTACCATTAACATATAAAAAATTCACAAACATTTTATTATCACTTACTCAAAAATGCATCTTCTTCCTCCTTGTACACTGGATCCTTAAAGCTGAGCGCGTTGATCAGTTCGATATGCGTCAGCGGCTGCACTCTCAATTGGACCATTCGCTTCGTCGTCATTACCTGATGCAAAGTCAAGTGTAATATATAAAAGCTCCCGGGACAATGACCATGTTATGTGTATTATATTATTCAAGGTTTTGGTACAAAGAACTCGACTTACTTCGTTTATCGCCGAGAGCACGGTGCCGATTGTGAAGCCGTCGCAGATCTTGGCCATGCCCGAGGTGTCAAATTGACGGCTTATGCCGGAGTACTGGATAATAGAATGATTTTGTTATTCTTAATTTTAATTTTGCTATATAAAATAGTTTTATCAACTTGCTTTATGCTCCGCATTGATGCTTTCATATTTTAAAGTATCCAGTTGATTTATTATAGCATTTCTGGCGCATGTTAGTATTCGTAAGTGCGTAAGTGCAGGTGGTGCGGGTAATATATTTCTTTATATGCAATTTGTGCTCTTGACCAAGAGATAAAATCAAGAAACAATTTTATTTACCAAACGAGCATAAGATAAAGATACAATTGATCACGTTATCGTGAACATTCATAATACCTTGTAAAGTAAATTCTTCCACACCAACGACATGGACCCGTAATCCGGTCGAGGGATAAAGATGACCTTATCGTAGGTCTGGTAAAGTAGCTTCTGGTCACCCTCCCATGGACTACGGGATGTGCCGATCAAAATGACTCTGTCCTCGTTCGTTATGTTCTTAATCAGCTTCGGCAAATCTTTTTTGAGCCTCTTGGGATCAGTCTTGTCTGTTTTGGGGACCTTCTTGACGAATGGCTTTTCGGCGCCTTCCATAAATATCACCGACGGCTGGAGAAGTCTCGATACCTGCATTATAAATTCTGTTTAATATAAGAAGTCCTATTATGAAGTCATTTGGCTGTATAAACTCAACATGGAAAGCATATCAAATTTTTTCTTACATTTAAAAGAACAGATAACCATGTTATAAATAGTAGTGAAAATATCATGATAAAAGAAGTATTAGAAAATCCTTTCGTGAAAATATTATCATGGAAAAAGCAGCGAAGTTTTTAAATCAGACATGCATAAAGAAAATCATATTTTTCCATATAAGATCAGAATGTAACATAATTATTAATAATGATTAATAACAAATTCGTATATTCAACATCAAATCAAAAAAAATGCAAAAAATAATGATAAATAATAAATAATAAATAAATAATATATATCAATAAATAATTTTTCTCAGATCAAAAAATTCTTAATACATAATACTATGAATATTAATTAATTTTTTGTATTTATGATTTTATTTATAATATCCATAGTGTTTCATGGATGACTAATAAAATATAAATCTTGAAAAAGAATGTCTAAATCTTATTTAATGTACATTATAATGACTTTCAGTAAAAACAATGACTGATTTGAAACAATTTGTTACTTTTTTTATAAAAATATTTTCACCAGAGATAAATCGAATATGATTTACGTACAAAATTATATTATTTTTCCACATAAAATTCGATTTTTTTATAGATTTTAATTGTAATTAATGGCTAATTACGAATGGCTAATTAATTATAAAATTTTTGATTTATCATTTATTTATGAAATTATTATAAATATTTCTTTTTTTTATTTGATATTTCATGTTAGATAATATTATTATTGCGAAAGAATCATCTTATTTAAACACAATTATTTTATCCATTCGAAAATATCTTTAACAGAGATTCATATAAGTTCAATATTACTAGCAAGTTCAGGCGCGCCGCGCGCGCTTCTTCCTTTCCCTTGATTATACCTATATAATTTATACGTAAATATTATGAATTTAAAATTTATTTATCCAAATTTATCCAATATTAGTTATTGGAACTTGCATTGTATTTATTTTAGTTTATTCCGACAATACCAAAATTTGGAGGTTAGAAATTTAACTGTAATCACACCAGTACCTATTCATAGTCCTTCATACTTTTTTGTTATACAAAACCAAATTTTAAGTAAATTTTTATGGTATTTATGACATATTTTTAGTTTAAATATTTCATAATTCCAAACTTTGTGGGTTTTATTTGGAAATTCATAAAGCAAATCTTGGCGCCTATTCTATATTGACCATCAAC
>JAPYZP010009645.1:0-10678 GCA_030522985.1 Torymus sinensis
ATAGGATTTCCTATAGGATTTCCTACTGGACTTTCTATCGGATTTCCTACTGGATTTCAGAAGGGCTAGTTGTCGCCAGAGTATCCAAATGAGCATATGATATGTCTTAAAGTTGTTGCATAGAGCGTCGTTGGGAAAACAAGGTGTATTTTAAGAGTTTGATTTTTATTACAGTGTTTTATAACACACTTATTTTAGTCACAAGGATACAAATAAAACATCTTATTCTAGTCAGTATTTCTAGTCCTTTTAATTGACTTGATCTCGCTTAATATGTTTATGTTTTTTCTTTTCTTTACAGCGCATATAGAAATCTGAATGAAATAAAATTCAGTGCAATATTAGGTATATTACTTATTCAAAAATAGTAGTAAGTACAAAAATATTATGATGGACCATTAACGTTCAATATAAAGATAGTACAAGAAGTGAATGTAGAAAAACAGAATTATAAAAAAAATTATAATAGGTTATATTTCATTACAATAAAAATAGTGCAATGAATATAAAGAACAGAGATACAAATATTGAGATTTAAAATGAATTGAAATTTAATTGAATGGATCCTGAGCCACCACTGTATGCATGCCTGGTCCGGTGCATGGCCTGGCCCCCGTTTACCTCATTTTCAGGGGCTCCGTATGTAAGATTATATAAGTCGCAGCCTTGATTGGGCTTTCTTCAATCTCCCAAATCTCCACAGAGGTGGCAGTGAGGTCTAAAAGTTCCATCCTCTTTTGCTACGCAGTGAGTAATGACATATGTGTACGTTTCATCGCCACCCCGGTGGGCGTGCCACTCTAGGCACCTCCAGCGTACATGGAGTCAGATAGTATTCGCTCTTGATACATATTTTGCCAGAATGGCGTCTTCCGTATAAATTTCCTTGTAGAACTTTCTTTATAACTTTTAATGACGCCGCGTCCCTGGTCTCCGGTGGTGGTCGTATTGGCCCAATTCTAGCAATTGGGAGTAGTGGGTAGTTCTGGTGGATTGGTCGTTGAACGTTCACTGCTTAAACCTGCAGCTTCTGGAGAACTCTTATTTCATCAGGCGCCCTTGATGGCCTCATCATCTCAAGGTCGCCTTCAACTCCTTGGGCCTGGGGCTGGATCAAATACACTGGATATTGATTTTCTAGATCGATTATCTCGGGCTCAGTCATCGTTGTTATATAATAACTTTTATTTCGTCTCTCTACTTGGCGTGCACGTTCTAGTCTGACGCAATAGTCTAGTCCTCTTCCTGTGTTGGGGAGAATTACCAACTGTGATGCATATCTAGTCACTTTTTTTAATATCGGATAAAAATATCCGATAGTATTTTGTTGAATTATTCAAGATTTTCAGAAATTAAGTAAGTCGGATGATGGCCGGATATTTGGTTTTGATTTTGGAGATTTAGGATCTAGCCTATTTTGAAGCAACAAATTAGCAACAAATTAGCAACAAATTAGTTTTCAAGGAGGTATGGGAAAGTATGAAAAAGTATGAAAAAAGTATGAAAAAAAAGTATGAAAGTGTGAAAGCATGAACCACCTTGATAGACATAGTTGTGACTTATAACTCTGAGAATGCGTCAGTATACGCCTCAAGCAGGACATTTGGAAATACATATAACTTACAAAAGACTAACGTGCGAATATTTTGACCGGATATTTGAGAATATACGATGCAGTTAGTGTGAGGTTGCGAGCCCTGTCAAGGTTAGGGTAGATCAGAGTAAGCCGGCGGGACTAATGGGCAGTGCGTTTCGTAGAGAGGCCGTGGACCACGGTGGCTATGGACGTACTTAATAGGTCCTCAACCGCGCTCGTCCTACAAGAATCTAGTCACAAAATGGGTCGTAATGGTACCGCTGAACAAAGCGAACTGGAAGACGGTAGAAATGATGTTCTTAGATGTTATATTATGCAGGTACGCCGCTCTGAAAGTATTGGTAACAGATAACGCAACGGAATTTGTTAATAAATTATGGCAGACAAATAGATCTAAATGGATGGATGGTTGAATAAAATGGATTTATGATATTATTAAAGATGTTTTTTACCTTGAATTAATGCATCATCATCATCATCATCTATATCATCTACGTTATTGATCGAACCTCCATTAGCTGCTATAAGCAACTGTGCCACTTGGGTTACGGCGCTGGTTACTTGTGGAACACGATATTATTTTTGTGAATATCGAAATTGTGTCCCATGAATTTGGCAAGTTCTTCAATTGCAGCAGAGCATAAATTTAAATTTGTGCACGTCGTTGCTAAGTGTTTTCTTATTATGGTTCCCCTTAATAGCGTATGGTCTTCAACACCGCACTTGGCTGCGTATTTTTGCATGTATGCACAAACCTCTGGGTATCTTGTGTGAGTAAGGTTACCTTCATGTCCCGGTAGACCAAAGACATACGGATTTATTTGTGGCACATTGGCTTTCTTTCTCATAAGAATAATTAAATCGCAACACTTATCATTGTCTGGATCAAGAAGAAGTGACACTGTCCGTGATTTTTTCCCTGCATGGCAATGTGTTTAAAATATTTAGCAAGTATTTTGCTTGTATTATCAAGCCCGTTGAACGTATCTGATGCACTTTATTGTACGCTTTCGCGTGACAGCTTTCAATAACTACTTTGTTTTTTTTTTTTTTAGTTATTTTCTGATATTGATGATTTGAAGATTAGGTGGATTAATTTTATGCATGATCATGGAAAAACTGTACAACCATGTGCGATTGTTACCGGTCCATCCAAAAAGGAGTTAGGTGGATTTTATGTATCCATCAATACAAGCGTCCAACATTGCTAGACGCAATTAAAACATGTTTCTCCGCTTATCATGTTTTTGGAGCTACGTACCCATACGAATCCGAGCACACATGGTTGATCATCCAAAAGATACTATTTGGTTTTAGTACTACATTCGATCGTCTATTTTGTAACATAGAAAGTGCGTCAGAAGAAAACGCAGACTCCGAGTGAAATTAATCATACCTTTTATATTAATTTATAATATTTATCAGCATTAAATAGATTTGAGATCACAAAATCAGTTGCAATGATCGTGATGAGCCGTATGTGGAATGAATTTTCAGACGATTTCAATTTCGAATTAAATTCAGAAAAAAAATTTAGTAAAATCAAACAAACTTATTTGGATCAAATGATTTATTCATATAGTAACTTAAACATTTTTTTTGCTTCAATACAATATAATTATTCAAAAGAATAAAATAATTCATTCAACTATATAAATATTTATATACTTTGAAAAATTGTATTATTCAATATAATATAAAAAGTATTTAATAATATAATGAAAAATAAAATTTGTTTAGGTATTTAATTTTATTTCATTTACTACTGTAAATTACTCTGTAAATTTTTGCATTTCCAAATAGAAACACATGTTTTAAATCAAATTTTCATCAAATAGTATATTTTAGTTTACATTCCCTTCTGGCTTTATGTAATTTTCGCAGCTTAAAAATTACCGCAGTCGAGTAATGGTTGTAGCATCCACTTTTTCCTGCGGCTCGTGCAAACTGCCGCTCCGAAACAAAGAGAGGAGCGCGCGCTTGTATATTATACGCGAATATCCAGAAAAGCCCGCGCGCGTCCTCGAAATTGGCGCTTTGCGCGCTCCCTTACGCGACCTTTGAGCACACGCGCAGGCGCACAAGGAGAAAGAAGCGGAAAAAAGCGAAAATAATCGCCATACCTGAAAACACGAAGAAGAGAGAGAGAGAGAGAGAGAGAGAGAGAGAGAGAGAGAGAGAGAGAGAGAGAGAGAGAGAGAGAGAGAGAGAGAGAGAGAGAGAGAGAGAGAGAGAGAAGGAAAGGGATCGCCACCTGCGCACGAGCTTTATAGAGTTATAAGGAGCGCGGGGATTGTCTTAACGCCGCGGCGGTAAAAGAGAGGAAAGAGAGCCGCGGCACCCCCGCACGCACACACATACACACACACGTACTTACATATACTCGGGCGCCAAGGACGGCGACATTCTCTCCGCAAAACTAATTGCTCTCGCTTATAAACGCGTGCGCGTGTATGCGCGCTCGCGCCAAAGTATATAACACGCCGGCGATTCGACATATACGCGCCCGCGCGATCGGAATTTATTACGCGGCGAAGCGCGAACGAGGAAAAGGGCCGGGGTATAAAAAGAGACGCGGGAGGAATAAGCCGCCGTGTATGTATGTATGTATAATATGTATATATTATATGTTATACTACTCCCGTGGCGATTTTTCGTGGTGTACTTTTTGGGTCGGCGTAAGTGCGCGTGACGTTGCATTTAATTAGCAAGCTTCTGTAATTAGTTGGATGGCTGCCGCTCTGGCGCGTACTTGAAGGAGAAAGAGACAGGAGTCATTGTTATTGTCACTACAGCGTTGCCTTGCCCGACGCTGGTGCAGGCGGATGTACGAGAGTTGATATGAAAGTTGAAATTTCTGAAAAGAATTCGTCGAAAAGATATATTGAATTTGAGTTTATTTTGATATATATTTACAAGTAAATTGTACTGCGAATGTAATTTCCTTTTACTTATTACACGCATTCAGGTAATTTTTATAAACCGTGAATGTTGGAAGAGCGTGTATTTATATTAAATGTTGACTGCTATTTTATATTATTTTCACGTTAATTTATGGTTGTCGATAAAATATTGAAACTGTTCTTTGTCATTTATTACCACAATATATTAATTCCATCATACCTCACTATGTGTTTCTAAATACAAAAATGAAGATAATTTTTTTACTTTAAATAGACAAGAGAATTCGTAGCGTTTAAAAGGTTCAATCTTCAAAAAAAAATAATAAAACTTTCTTAACTTATAATTAAGTTTATTTGTTGAAAATGTGGTAAACGAACCATTAACATCTCCGTAAAAATTGGCTGCCTTTCGTGACTGTAAAGATCTTATAATTGTTTCTGGCATTTTTGAGGAATCTCAAGGATTACGCACTTTACCCTAAAGGAATCTCTCCGGCATATTGCCATTTTATCGTCCTGTACTCAGTATACCCACAGAAATCTACGACTTTAGCAGAGTGACCTTGTTTTTCCCATCGTCGTCATATCGCTTAGAGATCAGCCCTTAGTGACCCGGATAAGTGTAGAAAAAAGTACCAGAAAAGGTAAATATTGCGATAATAAAGGTGATAAAATCGTCGTCGTCTTTTCGTTAGTATCTAATAATTGTAAGGTTCAAAACTGATGCATTTTAAACCTATAGGTGGTTCTGACACTAAAATTCAATAATTTGGCATCGCCTAAAGCTTATTATAGTATTTTTCGCTAACGGTACTTGCAATTACGATTAGACATCAGCTCGTTGAGGTGTAATAACCCGAAAAATTTGGGAGGTAAAATTTTTCTCACTCCCTCATGCTGTGTTGACGAGGGATCCTGGATTCACTGTTCTGCAATGTCAAAGAATAC
The DNA here is from genome assembly GCA_030522985.1 of Torymus sinensis. Taxonomy (NCBI): domain Eukaryota; kingdom Metazoa; phylum Arthropoda; class Insecta; order Hymenoptera; family Torymidae; genus Torymus; species Torymus sinensis. The sequence goes on from JAPYZP010009645.1 coordinate 5,449, forward strand.
TGGTATAATTGCAATCTTATTGGATTTTGTGGTTACACTACGGCATTTCTTTCACTTTTTTATGATTTGAGCAAGTATATAATTTTTGAGGAAAGTGGCGAAGTATGGCGTGCGGATCGTAACAATTGCGAATCCTGCAAGAAAAGTTTACGCTCAGTAGCCTTATTACACGTTGGATGCCAAAGAAGCTATAAAAGCGACGCTTAACGCGCGATCGCGGTGATTATCTTTGCGTGGCAAGGTTTATTATGAAATTATTATCTTTTAGAAGCCCTTTTGTGAGGATGAAGGATGCGTTAACTCACGTAAAAAATTCGATTGCCCTGTGTAAAAAGAGTAGGTAGGATGTAGAGAAAGTGTTATTGGGTAAGATGTTCTCAGACTTTAAGATTTTCTACCTAAATCCCGGTAATATTTATTTTTATCGGACGCAATATTTTTTAGATAAAATACGAAGAAAATCTCATAAATAAAGAAAGATTGAATAAAGTAAAAAGGAGTAAATAAACTAGTAAGTGCTTGAGTGTAGAATAGAATAGGTATTTATTTGTAAATTTTTACAAAAATATACAAACGCTAATTACATCGATTCTTTGCATGTTGTGTTGAATATCTACGGATTGGCATCAACATGAGATGAAACTAGGGGACTTAATCAGCAAACATTTTTTCTCTATGGTACATTTATTTAACATCATTGAAATTTATAAACAAGCTATAAAGCAATAGAAAACATCTACAGAAAAGGGGTGCTAGCAGAAAAGAAAAAGGAAAGGTAGGTCGGTATAAAAGAAAGAATTGGATAATCACTTATACAGATCAACGAAAAATAAAAAAAAGAAGAATACAGTAATAATTGAATCACAGTCCAATCGCAGAAGATGATGTTGTTGGCCGTGTCTCTGTTCTCTCTTTCTTTTTCTCTCCCCTCAACCTCCCCCTCTTCCTTCCTCCCCCCCCTCACTCTCTCTCTCTCTCTCTCTCTCTCGCTCTCTTATCTCTCTTATAACCTCAACAATATCAATTTGATGCGCATTGGTATACACACAGGTGCCAACTTATTGGCGCTGAAGATGAGTTTTTTTATGACAGAGAGGAAACACCTAGGAGTAACAGACAGCGATACACACAAGCAGAGACGAAATGAGACAATTGTAAATGAAATACAAAAATCTTAATGGGCCTATGGAAGTACCATGGTGGTGGGAGGAATAGTATTAATTTAGGCTTTATAGATTATTGTATTAAAGTACATGGTCAATCAAGAATTGACATTTCTTTTGGTTGATTGGGGCTTACAAGGGGAGCGAGTAGGGGGTACCCCCCCCCCTAGTATATTTGTTATGCTCCAACAGGAGGCATTTCAGGAGGAGGAGGTAAGCTTATCGACCGACCGCATAAAGGGCAAAATAAATTACATACCTAAATCGACCTCTACCAGGTGATTCCAGCGTAGTTGTGTCCTAGAGGGCGCTGGAATCTATCCTCTGTAATTTTATAAGCTGCTCTAACACCTTTTCTTGTTTAAACTTTTTCAGAATCCGGGCACAATAAAATATTTGTTTCGTCGCAGTTAAAAATACTCTGTCAGCAGAAATATTCATTAAATTATTACTTTGTAAAAATTACCTTGTCCGTTCAAACCATTCCTGTAAATCTTCTCCTGTAACTGCAGCTCTGGTTAGACTGAAGTGTTGAGCAGTTCTAATTGTTAATTCTGGATGACGCTTTCTGAAAGTCACCACCGGAGGATGTCCTGCAACCCGGGTCATATACTATACCCTCCTTCGGCCTTCATATGATGCCTATACGGGCCCCTGCTCCGATCGCCCCTCAGCAAAACATGCCCAATCTCAGCCAGTTTTGGTCGTTTCCCGATGAGAGACGCTGATGTCGTCCGTGGGGGAGACGTCGTATGTGACTCTGCCCGCTCCTGAGGGTACGGAAAAGGATCAAAGGAAACACCGGGCGATACTGAGCGGAAAATCAGATAGGCGTCTAAGGAAAGCGACATAGGTGAGAGACTGCTGAACGGATTATTTAATCTCCCCTGACGGCAGTAAATGGCGGTGCCTATAGAGTGCCAGACTGGATGGTAGACCCGACGGTGTGACCTCGTAAGACTTTTCAGGAGCCTCGACACGTCTAACTACAAATGTGGAACGAACCCACATGAGGTATTTCATATACACCGGTACCGGCTATGCAGCTACAACATCTACTCAACCCACCAAACACTAATCCATGCAGGCAGAATCTTTATGACAGTCAAACTAGCCTCACACCAACTAAGCCTCATCAGGGACGAATAGGGGCCCAGGACCAAAATTTTAATAAAAAATTTTCTCGAAATATGACAGAGATCATCTACGGACCCCTCACACTAATCCTAGACCGACTTCAAAGTAGCAAAACAATTATTTATTTATTAAATAAATAAATTAAATAACATTATACGGGACTTTCACAGATAATCGGTCGTCACAGACACCGGTCAACTTCTGTCGTTATGAAAAATAATCTACATTATCTAAGAAGCATCCCCAACCATCCCAGAACGAGCCCGAAGTAGCACAACAATTATTTATTTATTAATAAAAATAAATTATCTAACAACATAATACCGGATTTTCTCAGATAATTCGCAGCCACGAGTACTGGACAACTCCTAAAGTTTCGAAAAGTTACAGAGATCATCTAAGATGCATCTCCAACAATCTCGGAACGAGCCAAAAGTGTCTACAATTTTTCCCCGATATGTCTATATTACGAAGATATTTGCTTCAATGTTTTCATGAAAATTATATTTTTCAAATCGAGATCATGGTTTCAAACAGATTGTTGTACAATAGATTCTGTAATAGAAACTGTAAATGTGCACGAATGTATGGACATATTAAAAGAAAAATTAATAAAATTAAAAAGTCACAATTTTTTTCGCTAAGAAACAATCACTTTTTATAAATAACGTAGAAAATAATCTTCAAGAAGAACAATTTAACGAGGCTACAAGTTTCTTCTAGTAATCATATTTTAATGCCAGAACAGCTGTACAACTGGGCTAAAAATTACAGCATAGAAACCAAAATTTTTTATAGCAGTAAAGCATCGTATGCTAAAACGGTTTTGAATCTAAAGCCAAGACTGGACAAGGCTGAATCGATACCATGCGCGTTACAATACCATGATATTATTCCAATAGATGAAAGTACATTAAAGCTCAAAAAACTGAGTTCTAAGTATAAACTCTTCTCGAGAAAAATGTGAATAAAGAATTAACGATTATAAAAAGTTATTGTATACACGGCGAGAAAAATCAAGTATTTATTGCGTGAAAAATCAGACGTAAAGATTCTACTAAAACTTCTCGCAATTCTTAGGGGATGCTTCTTAGATAATGTATATCATTTTTCATAACGATAGGAGTCGGCCGGTGTCTGTGACGGCCAATTATCTGTGAAAATCCCGTATTTTGTTAGTTAATTTATTTATTTAATAAATAAATAGTTGTTGTGCCACTTTGGGCTTGTTCCGAGATTATTTGGTATGCTTCTGAGATAATGCCTATCAATTTTTAGAACGATAAGAGCTGACCGGTGCCCGTGGCTGCAAATTAACTAAGAAAATCCTGTATTTTGTTAGTTAATGTATTTATTTATTTGACAAATAAATGTTTAGCTACTTTGAAGTCTGTCTAGGATTAGTGTGAGGGGTCCGTAGATGATCCCTGTTATATTTCGTTAATATTCTGTTAATATTCAACAGTACTTATTTTGTTATGTATAAGTAGCTCTGCATACTTTGCTCTATGCTTTACACTTAAAGGTACTATCTCATCGACGAGGCGATGACGTGGGCGGAAAACGAAGTTTATGACGTTTATAGAAGGATCAGAAGAAGAAAATTATGACTATTGAGAAAATATCGAAGTTCTTCGGATACAGGGACGTGCACCTGGTGGAAACGTCCCAAAAGAATGTCACCAGAGATCATATGTTTGAATGTCATACGTGGACTACAAAAATATTCGATTGAAAATAACAAATAATTGGCATATTTATTTCTGAAAATGCCAATTCTTACTCTACATATATATTCTTAAAGTTTTATTTTGTTATATATACAGCCTTATAATATACTGAAACAATTTATTAAAATAAAGAAAATAATTATTTTAATTACTCGAAGTGGATATTTTCTTGAAACATGTAATAATTACCATAATTTAAGAATAAATTCCTTGAATTAAGTAAACATAAGTATTTTTGTTGAATAAATAATAATGATGGGTCCAAAGAAAATAAGTGAAGAGCTCAGGGCAACAGACAGCTCACATTTTCAGATGGCCCCTCAATTTGTTTATACTGCTAACCTGCGGGCCAACTCCAAGTATGGGCTGACGGTTTGTTGCCCTGAGCTCTTCAAGTACTTCATCCAATTTCAGTAATTATTTTGATTATAATATGGCGAAGAATGACGGTGCCCTTTCGCCCTCTCTATATCAGAAAATCCAAGCGACTCTTACTCCCGGGAATTCCTCAATCGCCGAGACAAGCGCTTGTCTACATTAGCGACAACTCTTCGCGGCCCGGTGGCAAATACCAATTACCCGCGCGGCCGCCTCCAATAATTTATCTCTCTCCTCTACCTACTCTCCCTCTCCTCTCCGCGCGCATTTCCCTCAACATCGCGGCGGAGGATCCCCCCGGTGCGCAAAGTAAGTCGATCGCTCGCACGTTGTCGCCCGCCGGCTACCTGGTAGGTATCCCACGAGAGCCCGACGATCGAGGAAGATGGAAGCTCTCTCCCTCTCTCCCTCCTGTGCCTGCGTTTCCTGTAAAAGGGAAAACCCGAGGGGGCAGAGGGAGGGAGCGACGACAGCCGGCCGACGTGCGAATGCGAACATAAATCCAAATTAGCGAGCGACATAATGCGAGAGAGAGAGAGAGAAAGAGGAGAAATTGCTTTGGCGCGTTTAGCGTCCGGTATATCGGCGGGCAGAATCGCAGCACGGGCAAGGTGGCCGCCGCCGTATAGCGGCAGCAGGCCGAGCGGCGGCTGTCCCGATCGATCTTACTCAGGAACGCGCGCAGAGACGTGCGAGTAAGTAAGTGTATACGCTTGCTTACGCGGAGGTGCGATTCCGCGGCGCGTCCGTAGGCAGCCTCTTATTTACTGATTGCCGTTTGAGTGCGAGCGAGAGGAAATCTAGAGAGGAGGGTGCATGCGC
>JAPYZP010009648.1:0-13726 GCA_030522985.1 Torymus sinensis
TACCAATTTTTTGATTTTTTTTTAAAAATAACCATTTCGTTTGGAAATTATAAATTAAAAAAAAAAAAAAAAAACGTTTTTGTTAATAACAGAAGAACCATAGTAGCTAGATAATTTTTTTTTAGGATAGGTATTTTTATCCTCCTTTGATTAGCATTATTCCGATTAGAATATTTAAACCCGATCATTAAAAAAATTCAAAAATAAATTTTTCTGAAATCAAAAATTCATCATAAAACTAATCAGTAAATCCTAAACAATCATTTTCTTCCCGTATTCGCAATACAAAATAAAAATGAGACCTGCCTGGTAAAAATTGATCGAGTAGATCCAGAGATAAAGCGGCACACACACACACACACACACACACACACACACACACACACACACACGCGCGCGCACGCACAAACCTCTAACAACTTTGTTCATGTTTCTAGAACGATTTAACGAAACTTAAAATTTTACTATTACAAAGCTTCCTCTAGAAAGAAGCAAAAATAATTGGATTGGGTACCGCAAAAAGTATAGTTTAACTTTTTTCAAAGTGAATCATCACTTATTCGAAAGTGTATTATCACTTATTGAAAAGTGAATTATCACTTATTCAAAAATAAATTATTACTTTTTCAAAAAATTGAACTTTTTACTTATTTAAAAATGTCATGGATTTTCACTTAAATATAAAGTAGAAATGCACTTTTTATATAAGTTAATTTGTTTTCACTTTTTGGAAAAATGAAAATTCACTTTTTGGAAATGTGAAAATTCACTTTTTCTAAGTGAACGACTATGTACTTGACAAATAAGTGAATATTCACTTAAAATAAGTGAAATTTCACTTATGTTACTTTAGAGAGACTTATGTTACTTTAGAGAGTACTATATGTAAGAAGGGAGCAATTGACGTTGTCAGACTCGAATGATGATTTTGACCACTCGTGTATCATTCGAGCGCCGAAGGCGCCCTCGTGAAGCCCTCGTGTTCAACCATCATCCTTGCTAGAAAACTCAACTTTCCCCCCTAGTTGCACAATGTACTATTTCGTGTACTCTAAGTGTAATGTTATTCAGTTTCCATTCTAACAGAGCATCATATAAATTTTCACCATATACCCTGGCCGAAAGTACCATTTTCGCTCCCGGCTCCGAAACGCGAATGTGGTATTTTCGGCCCGGGTATGGTGAAAAATCGTATACTCAACATGGGGATAAAGAGGGCCACCCGAGAGCACATGTTTGCCACCCTTGCCTTCCTCGCCTCGCCTTCGGCGCCGCCATTTACACATGCTCTGGACTGGCCAACTCTTTACCTCCCTAGATGCGTATAATATACTATTTCCCCTCTCCACTAGTAAAAAATACTATACACATCCTGTCTTACTTGAAGCATTATTTATATGGTTGATTCTTCAAATAAGTAGAAAAATAACTCCAGAAACTTTCTATGTACCGAAATAATCGAGATGGTTGAAATTTTGTTTCTATTTAGTATTTACTCTCTAAAGTAACATAAGTGAAATTTCACTTATTTGTCAAGTACATAGTCGTTCACTTAGAGAAAGTGAATTTTCACTTTTCCAAAAAGTAAAAACCAAATAACTTAGATAAAAAAGTTCACTATTTTGAAAAAGTAAAAAGTACTTATGTATATGTATAAAAAATGATTAAGCAATTAATTCACTTATTTGAAAGTGAAAATTTCACTTATGCAATATGTCAATATTCACTTTTTCTAAGTGAACCACTATGTACTTGACAAATAAGTGAATATTCACTTAAAATAAGTGAAATTTTCACTTATTAAGGAAGTGAACTAGTTTTTCAACTTTTAAATAAGTGAATGATATAGGTTTTCACATGTTAAATTGTTCACTTATTTAAAAAGTGAAAAAGGCATTCACTTCTAAGATAAGTGAAAATTTCACTTATTTAAATAGAGAGTGAGTTATAGAATAAGAATCGATAGGTACTTAAGTTTAATCATTACTAGAGCGTAATTTTTTTAAAGATTAACGTGTAAAAAAGTCGATGGAGTTACATAATTATTGTTTTTTTTTATTATATATATATAAAAATTTTAATGTCGACGAAGTTACTGAATTTTTAAATTGGAAGCAATCATCGGTTTTTAATGGCGGAATAAATCATGTAAAATAGTAGAACTGCAGTAGACGTACATTTATCCAAATTATAAGTGTATTTTATTCCATTTTAATACTAGCACAGGAGAGAAAAATCTACGTCGATGGAGTTACGCGTAATAAAAAATACGGGATATACTTTAAATAATTGTGTCTATTCTCATTTTCTTATTTTTCACCTTGATAATTTTGAGCTTACTATATCTGATGCAGTAATACTTTTCAATGACAAACAATTTGGATCTTTGATAATTTATAATATGTTTTTCTATAATGAAATGAGTTTCAAAAAAATTTTAGTCGGAATATTCGACTTACGGTGTGAAATATATTATCAGGTATATAAATTTTAGTATTTGATATGGGGAAGTCGATAGAGTTACATTTTTAGTTCTTTTGTCAATTTTACTTGCAATAAAGAGTGAGATTTTTAATGGCATCGAAGTGGTTTTATAAAAAAGGGGTTTGAGCTATCAAGTCAATTTTTTTTTATTTCAAAACTGTACATTTAGATATGATATGTAGCTGAAAATGATATTTTTGTATTTGAAAAATGAACCGTATGTGTATAAATCCATACAAATGTTGTTGTTATACGTATTATATTAGAAGAGCTTATAGTTTAAATAAAGGAAAAAATTTGTGTCTAGGTATACAAAATCATAGAATACAGTGTCCAGATGATTAATATATACCATAGGTAGTAGGAAATTGATTCAATGCAATGTCTATAAGCGGTTAGGATAGTTGGTAACAGTGTCTCAATGTCGCGCTCCGACTGCTGCAAGACTTTTCGCATCGATATCTCGAATGCATAGTATAAGTTTTCGAGTTAGCTCTACCGATGACAACGTCTAAGTCAGTCCCTTCTTCATTTTTCGTGTCTAGGTGCCAGAGGCATCATATTTTGGTTTTAAATAATGGTTTTATTTGAGAAATATACTAGTAAATAAATTAGATAAAAAAGAATAATAAATTTTGTTTTGACCAATTATGCTACATTACGTACTGGAATAATACTATTCTTTACTCTCTAAATGTAAAAGAGTGAAAGTTCACTGCCTCGATAGATAACTCGTGCACTTCCCTACTGAAAAACCTCACGTGAGATCTCGTGTCAAAATCTCACATGAGATTCTAATCCCCGAGCTGCTAAACTAAAATAGAAGATTTGACTATTTTGTAGTGCATATTCACTATTTCGTAAGAGCACGAATTTTAATTATTGAGGTAGTAAATTTTCACTCTTTTACATTTTGAGAGTAGAATGATATCTGCCATTTATACGTTAATACTTTCCTCTTTGAAAGTCATAAAATCTCAGGAAAACTAACTTTTTAACAAAACTAAAAGCTTTATCTAGTCTAAGTATTTTTGCTAATCCCTATAAAACTGTCTTTAATCTCTCTAAAACGTAGTTTATCAAAATCTTTTAAAATCTATAACGTTTATTGAAAAGATTTTTCATTTTTCTGTTAAATCTGTGTAGAAAGTTTTGTATGTTTCTTCGAAACATTTTACTCGACAAAAGAAAAATTATTTTACATATCTATAACTCTATATAAAAACGGTTTCCGTACTTGTAAAATTTCTTTAGAAAGATAATCTCTTTACAAAACTGCTTTGTCCCTTGTGTACTGCAAATAAATTTCTGTGTGAAGTGGGTATTAAAAATCACACAATAGTAATGGAATCAGTAATAATAACATATAATAGTCAAGGTTACATAACTTATTCTTTTTTATTTTTATAAAGGAATAAATTATCTGAAATTAATTTTAATATTAATGCTTTTATTGCTTCTTTAATTGTGAAAGTAACTTTGAAAGTTTCCGGAGCGTTCTTTTGTAAATACGTAGGTATACTCACAGGTCGAGTCGATTTACAATTGAAGGTATTATTTATGCTGTATATTATAAAAGCATCATCTGCTTTTCAAACCTTGCTTTTCAAACATACTTTTTCGAATTAGTTTAAAAATGTACAAAAATTATTTTTTAATTGTTAAATTTTGTTGTATAGTTTCTTCTAATAAATAGTTAACAAACGGCAATCACATACCTTAAAGTAACAATGGAAGTTTTACATATAATGCACACTATAGATCTATTACGTCACGAGAGAATGAAATGCTCACTGACAGGCGATAAATAATGATTGTACTTTATCTGCGACAGTTGCGCGATCAACCATGCAGCGATCGATCGATCTGAAAATGGTGCCGGTAATTACGGGAAGCGCGCGTGTGCGCGAAATGCCGCTCCAAAGAAACGATAATTCCGTTGGCGAAAATGGAATTCCTCGTCCGGCTGAGCCGGAGTAAGGTTAATTGGGCGCTCGTTATTCTTTCGTTTCCCCCGATGTGTGGTCCGCCGAGGCCTCGGTCGCCCAGTGGGTTATCGAAAAGCAATCAGAAAATTGAGCGCGTCCTGCAAGCTCCGGGGCGTCCTCGGGGCGCGTCCGCTTTTTCCCCGGACGCGCATGTTTCCCTCTCCCGGCAGACCCCTGAGCGTGCAGGTGGTGTTACCCCTTTTCCCCTAATCCACGCAGCATTTCACTTTCGAACTCGAAAGCTTTTACGAGCTGGCCTTCTTTTCCACGCGTGTGAATCCACACGACCGCGGCTTTTTACTTCGTTATAATCGAGTTACTCGGGAAAAGGTTTTTTCGAAGTGGAAAGCTCACTAATCTTGATGACACGGACTATCGACCGCAAAAGATCCGCTTCATTGATTTTAAGCGTTGGATTAGTCTTTTCAGGGCAGAGAAGAGATCTAAATATAACTTTTAGGCATTAATATATAGCTATATAGCTATATTGCGATTTTCAACAGTTGTAAAAAGTATAATATAAATACGAAGAATATATTATATCGTAAACACAGTTAAAATTTTACTCTGTAAGTATATAATATGTATATAAAATGGGATTTAATGCATGCGAAAAAATTAATCTCAGTATATTCAAGTATCATTAAGTGATTTTGAAAATACGAGTACTTTTATGTCTCTAAAGCAGTAATTAAAAAGAATTAAATATTAAAATTAATCTTAGTCAAAAATAAAAACTTTTTATAGCACGGTGTGACCTAAGTCCGTACTTAGGTCACGCCTATCCGTGACTTAAGTAGTCGATTATTGCACCGTGTTTATCGCACTCGCTACGCTCGTGAGCTAACCTCACAGAGCAAAATGGACTGACGGATAGGCGTGACAGCGGACTTACGTAAACGTGCTATAAAATAGTATACGACTCAAGTGGCCCACTGCACGATCTAAATGATAATTCCTCTAAATATTCTTTTAAATGTGCTCAAATTTATTAAAATCGGATATGTAAAATAATTCATTAGTTAATATAATTGTCTGTTTCGTAAAAGTTCTATAAAATTATTTTAGTTAAACTAGTCATTTATTTAAACTCTCTGATCTTTCAAGAAGAAAAGATCTTTCAAGAATTATAAACTGCTACTATTTATTTTCGTTCATATTTCTATGTTTTAGATTTCATAAGGTTCGTGTTTTAATTTTTATAGACTTTTCCAAACACATAGCCTTTCGAAATTAGAAAATTAGAAACTTTACGTTTTCCAAAAACCACCCAGTTATTGATGGATTCTAGTTGGCAGTTGAATCTTATATACAAATGTACTTCGATTTGTCCACCTGCAACCTATTTGCACTCCAGCGTAACTGGTGATCCAAAGCTTTGTTAAAACTAAAAAACCAAGTAGATTTGCTGCGGTTACTCTTTCAAATACAAACCGCATCCAGCATAGTTTACCTACAACTGCAATGATCGGCTAAAATATAATTCCACTATCTTATCAAAGTATCAGCAAAACAACTTTTTTTTATAACATCTCCATCTATTAATACAATCAAATTCTTTCTAAATTTTACATTCTTTAAATTCTTTAAATAATATCACTCAATGCAAAACAAGTTACAATATAGAGTACGTAGTGTAATAATGTTCTTCAAATAATATACTCCAGCAAATACCAATCTCAATTTATTAGGGGATGACTTCATCTAGTTTATGTCAAGAATAAATAATATAAAAAATTGATTTGATAATTATCTCGAAAATAGGTTCTATTTGCAAAAGAGGAAATAATGATTTTTAAAAAGGTAAAACTCGCGACATTGCATAAGAGAGATCATTCAAAGCTTGTGAGCAAAGATACTCGCGGTTATTTTAGCCTGAATGGCCCTTGCACATATGAACTAAAACGACAGGATCAAGTTTGACCTTAAGCCATGTGACATGCCATTTCTCACGCTCCGCTTGCTTGAACTAAAAATGTGTAATTTGTTCCTTCTATACTACCTTCTACTAGCACGTGTCCTATTAATCGATTCACATATGTTAGTTTTATATTATAGTAAAATGCTGAATAGAAATTCTCAAATACAATCATTTTTCTTGGCAAATTAAGCCTTTATCAGTTACATGCACTGTTTTACAATATATTTCAGAATAACTTGCAAATCTGAATATTTTGCTTCCTCAAAGAGGGAGCTTTGTAATGATAAATAACATTTTTTAAACAAAAAATTTTAAAAACATGTTTTCTGACTTTTGGTATTAAAATTATTGTTTTTGAGCAAAAAAAAATCGTGTCTGTGTGTGTGCATCCGTCCGTGCGTGCGTGCGTGCGTGCGTGCATGTGTGTGTGTGTGTGTGTGTGTGTGTGTGTGTGTGTGTCTGGGTGTGTGTGTGTGTGTGTGTGTGTGTGTGTGTGTGTGTGTGTGTGTGTGTGTGTGTGTGTGTGTGTGTGAATGGTCTGTTATTTTTATTAAAATCCAACCATTACGACCAAAGATATTGGAGGTTAAAAATTTGTTTCTATACTTTAGAATAACGATTTCTTAGACAGTATTTAATCTATCGACTTGAATTTTGACCACTTATTACACTTGGTGCGGGCAATAATGTATTATAATTTAAAGTAATTATCTTCATTTGTTACTGAGAAAAAAAATATTTTTGAAAAGAAGTGCATTTTTCTTTCCCAGATGATAACAAGAGTAAAAGTCAACCAATCGTCTTGAAATTTAGCACAGAGATAGTTTTTTTATATCTTCGAACAGAGTTCGTTGCCCAAAGAAAACAACCATTACGACCAAATATGTTTGAGGTAAAAAATTTTTTCCAAATATTTTAGAATATCCTCTCAGAATCGTTTTTTCTTCAATATGATAAAATAAAAAAATTATCTTAATGTCATCTTAAAAACATATTATATCAATCTGGAAAATGTCTTTTAAACGTCTTAAATTTTGGAAAAGTTCATCGTAAAAACGTAATTTATGAAAGATCTTAAAACTATCATTTTCATATTTTTCTATAATGTCGCCATTGACATCTCAAAAAGTATTAAATAGTGTCATTTTTGGAACATATCTTCTTTTTTATCTCTTTTTGATCTCAACTTTTCTTGCGCGGCGTGGACTGTCCAAGTTTTTTCATTCATATAGGTGCGTAATATACTATTTTGCACGATACCCAAAAAAGCTTACAAGAATGTCAAATATAAGTCTTAGCGCATCGGTTCAAAGTTAGACAATGACATTTAGCGATAGATATTAATCTTTGTTTCAATAAAAAAGAAGAAAAGTTTTATTATAGAAATTCATTAGCAATTTTGTTGTTGTTAATTAAAAATTTATTTTTTGAATTTCAATTTAATAAAAGGAATCGATAAATTAGTTTGAGGAAGCTAAGTGCCAATGAATTGGCAGCGGTTTTTTGTATTGTTGTGTGTAAAAAGTCATATTGTAGAAAGTTATTTTACACACCGATAAATCTCTTTCTATAGCAATTTTTCAATTTCTTCAAAAAACACGATTAGTTATAAATAAATTACATAAATAAATATCTATTATATCCAATGCATAAAATATTTATGGAAGCTCTTAATTTGATACTACAAACTATATTTGTGTTCCTGTATTTTAAATATGTGTATGTTTTATTTATAGTTAATTTTTTACTTGGGCTTTATCTTAGTAAGTAACTCGGCAATATTCGTAGTAATATATAATTAGGTCATTTTCGTATTTCAAAATCTTTTCCTCTAGACGCTAAATCTGTTCGTAAGTAAAATTAAAGAAAAACATTTGGTTCAAATTGAAAGATGAGAGATTGCCATCCAGTTTCGAGCTGAAGAACTTTTTTTATCAGTTTTACTTAAAATGAGTTTCCATAATATCATCATTTAATTTTCTTCTAATAAGTTTAACAACATAGCAAACTTTGCTTCCCAATGACTCTTTTTGCTTCGTCCTAAAAGAAGCTTTGAATTTTATTAGCGACAATGATTTTCGTGAACCAGAATTCTTTTTGTCATTGGCATGGCGTGATATTCAAAAATAATAATTTGAATGAATAGATTGTAAATTTTACCAACGAAAAAACTTGGGCGATTCTTTTCATGCACTCTCAGAAAGACGACGTAAACTTATTGAAATAACATTCAGAAGGAGAAATTGCTTTAGCGCACATCTAGGTCAAGCATTTTTCAAAAGTTCTGATTCTACATTCCTTTATCATAAAAAATCTAGAAATATGATATTTATATAAGTTTGCTATGAAAACAATCTCATGTAAGGTAAAGCTCCTTCTTTATTTCAAGAATCTCCACATATACGTAATTTATAAAAAGGTTATTTTAATATAAGTAATTAAAAAATTTATTTGCCCGATTTTTTACTTCTGTAGAATTTTAAATTAAATTGAAAGGAATTAACTACGTTTGCATGCATATGCGCTACTTAAATATCTGTATGTATGCCTATTATGGTAACAAGTATGTCTCGCCGCCGATTTAAACAATGAAAAGAGGGGCCAAATAGAGATACATTAAATAACATAAAAAATCATTGATGGTATAATCTTGACTGAAAGATTTCCAAATGTAGCTCTTAGTTATATTATAAACAATAAAATAGCTACTACAATCAGTCTTGTTCCCATTATCGAGGGCGTAAAAAACAAGCATATAAGACAGAAAGCAAACGAAATTGTTTAGAAGTGAGAAGAAGAGAAAGACAATGAGTCAAGCAGGTTTCGCCACGAAGCTGTTGCCAAACAGAGGCGCGACGGGGAAAGGTCCAGAAGGCGAAGGTCTTCTCGTAATTTCTACTCACCACGAAGCCCAAAATATTCGGTGAGCACGCGCGCGCGAGGGAAAGAAAACGTGACAACGCCTGGAATGCTAGGATCGCGGTGGAAAGTCTCTTTGATTCTCACTCTCCTTCAAGAGCCGCGTCCGATGCTATGGTTTTGCCGACCGAACAGAAGAGAGGAATGCACTGTTTGCCAATGTAAGTCGTCGATATTCAATTGGTTTTTGTGCCTGGCGCCCCTATCAATTCCTATACATGCGTGGGATTTCCAAGAAATCTACCCGTTTGCGGAGACTCTTGAGTGATATTGAGACAATCTGTACTGCCTGAATTTAATTCACTGAAATCAACTAAACTTCAATGCATGTATGCGCCGTTTTAAAACACGCAAAGTTTAATACTGTAAAATAATACACAACGATAGTAGATTTAATGAAATTCCTTAATTAGATATTCATTAATTATATACAGTCTTAAAATTACTTTCACCGATAGGTTTCAAATTGTGTATTATAAATAACCAAGTATATAAATAAAAATTTTTAAATTTCAGGAGAGTAAGAGAAAACAAATCATGACACGAGTAGAGTCGGCGTAAGAAACGCGGTGACCGAGCTTGCAATAAAATTTAGCAGTCCAACTAGAGATAATTTCGATTGCTCCCAGTTGTGTGGCTTGATTTAGGCAAATAATCTCAGATTATTTCGGGACCTTTCGGTTACTATATACGAATCTAAGGGCATACGCGCCAAATTTAAAGTTTAAGGTGATGTGATACCCACACTATTACTCAATTCTGGGTTCCCGTTTTTCTCATTCAATTTTGATCTTTTTGGAAAAAACTCTTTGGCACGTTTTAAGCTTAATAAAGAACATAGAACTTTTCAAAGAGTTTTTTCTTAAAATTAAAAATTGAATAAGAAAAACAGGAATCCCATTTTGAGTATAATAGCGCGGGTATATATCGCATCACCTTGACCCTTTAGCGCCCAATAGAAAATATAATATACGCCCAAGCACTTCAGGCTCCACAATTTTATTATAATAAAATAAAACGGATTTGAAACCTATCCAATTGTATTATTCGTCCTGACAAGAAGTGGCTAATATAATTCAAATAAAATAATAATGATAATAATAATCGTTATTATTCACGAATAATTTTTCATTAATTAAGAGAAAAATATCCTGGGCGCTAAAGGGTTAAATTTCGAACGCACTTCGTCAATAGATAATTTGGCGAAGGTGCGGGAGGTAAACGAGGTAGCGAGTCAACTGTAGTGACAAATGTATAGCAACGCTATTCTTTTTTTTTCTTCCTCCTAAAAAAAGTTTTGTGATAGGAAAAAACAATTTTTTTTGAGAAAATGTATTAGGAATGTTGATTAGCACATTTGGAATCGAAATATACTATTTTAAAAAATGTTCCGATTATATGTGTGCGTGTGTGTGTGCGTGCGTGCGTGCGTGTACGTGTGTGTGTGTGTGTGTGTGTGTGTGTGTGCGTGCGTGCGTGCGTGTGTGTGTGTGTGTGTGTGTGTGTGTGTATCTCATTTTTTTCGATTTTGCTTACACAGTTGGAGTCAATATTCTATTTTCGTCAAAATCAATTTTTTTATTTATAGGGATTTTTTAATTTTACAAATTTTAATTTTTTAAATATTAGAAATAATATTGTTTATATATTATGTATTCACTGTATTCAGAATAAGATTCTCTACAATTTAAAGAAAAAAATAATGGCGATAAGCTATAGCTACATACATTTAGTCATAAGTTATTGATGAAAATGTAATTTTTTGTAAATAGGTTATATTTCGAAATTAAATAAAGATGTTGCCATAAATATTTTTTAAGTAATAAAAAATATGGAATACCAAAATTTGTTAAGTTTTTATGTTTTTTTTTGGTTATTATTATTTTATAAAGTTATTTTGATTCCCGCTGCATAACTAGAGTAAAATTAGCTTAATCGCCTTGAAATTTCTTGTTGATGAGTTTTTAGAAGTTGTACTTGCTGTCAAATCTTTCTATAAATAAATCTAATTTCCATTCCCTTAATAACGACTTCACAAAGTCATCCATCCTATAGTTGGAATGGATGGAAAACTTTTCCATGTGCAGCTTTTCATTTTCCACAGATATATAGTTTATAATACATTATTGTAAGTAAACAACATAACCGAGAAAAGGGGCGAACGTTTGCTTTACGCGCAATGGCTACAATAACGGAAACCCTATTGGTTAAATACTGCTAGGTTAGTAAATCAATTGCTACCGAAGAGTGTAGTAAAAATTTCCCAACTGTGCTGCAATTATAACCTAATGGGCCATCCCCATCAGCTGCATATCGGTGGATTTGTCTTTTTTTCTCAGTGTATCTACCTTCTTAGGCAATATGTCATCCTAATATATTTGTCTACAAAGTAAATGCACCCTCTTTATGTTTAAGGTAGCAGAGTCACAAGGCGACAATGATACCAGTGCGCAAAGCCATCCGACTTTCTCCACAGGTAAAAGTGTCGTCCTAATGGTTTTTCAGCATACCTGCGCAGACCAAGAGCCGCACATACCTATTGAGACACCATGGAATCCTAATCCCTATTTTTGCAAAGTTACCGCAGCTTCATTAGGCTTAAGACCACAGTTCTATTATTTGCACTATTCAAAAATGCGTTGTGGTTGACTTGAGTTATGTACTTTTGTGAAATTTAAATTGGAGTCCTTCTAAAATGAGGTATATGCTATTTCTCCCTAAGTCTTTATACAGCTATTTGATTCTCATGTTACCCTGATCAATGTGTCTTCAAATAACCGTTATGATCACAATATCGTTGTGAAAGCAAACGCACGTTGTTATAACTGATGATAATTACAATGCTTTTATGTAAAAAAAGTAGTTTTACTCAAAAACAAATTAGTACGCGCGAAGCGCGTTTGAATATTGCTAGTTACAAAAAAAAATATTTGCCTGATCTGTATGTTGACAAGAAAACCACAGTAACAATAGAGTCGATAATTTTCCCATTTCTAAGATTTCGCTTACTAGGATATCATGCCGTCCAGGTAGACCTCGCCGAAATTGATGAATAGAGAGACAACGTTAACCGATCGAGCAGATATAAAAGTCACAACGAGAAATTCTCAAAAGGTACCTAGTCAAAAAGTATACATTACTAACCATCTTACTGCAACGTTACTATTGCATTTTCAAAAAAGGCCATTATTATATTGTTAAGTTGATTAATACCAAGAAAATCACCATACCTATATCAGTTAATAACTAACAAAATTTGTAAGTAATACTCACGAAAAAGTTACTTACCTGTGGAATAGGGGAGACACGGCATGATTGGCACACCTAACCTTTGTCCTTGATTATTTAAATGAAGGAATAGTTATAACATAAAATGAACTGTACGTGAAGGTAGCCAAACATCTACTACTGCATCAAACTGAAAACATTTTTTCAGCACGGCATTTGCAATTTATTGAATATAAACGATTTATTAAAAAAACCATTTGCGCCATTCAACCCGCCGCTTGCGGGTAAGTTCGAGTTTTACTATGTGAAAGTAAATAAATTAAACTATGTTGTGGCGTATTTGTTTTTATTATCATAGCATTTCAGATTTGTCAATTGATCAATTTCGAACATGATATTAACCACATGAAAAGGGACTCAAGATAGTTTTCTTAACATCTTATCAGAATAGGCTCCAATATTAATGTTTTTGTGTGTATCGATTAATTTTGTATTATTAATTAAGGAAACCTAGCTTGCATGCCGAAAATATGAATAATAATTCTAATAATAATAATTCTAGTAAAGTATTATATTACTAGAAGAGATTTCGCATGTACAACGAGTAACCAAGCAAATCGACACAGGTAAGAAAGATTTAAAATGAATGGAGATCTACATGATATAGCTGCGTAAGACTGCCAAACTAAATTTGTCGATGGCTTCAGGAAAATCTTGCTGCGAGCGACGATGTCCTTGCGTGGAATAAAATAGAGTAGAATAGAATATCAGTTACTGGAACCAAAGACATGGACTCCAAAATAGCTCTGGCAAGCAGAGTTTAAAGAGAAATATGGACACGCAGGTGTGAAATTAGTATAAAAATCGTATAAGGATAAAAATGATATACATACAAGAAAAAGAAGTTACAAATAAAGACTAAAATACAAAAAAAAAACATAAAAACAGTGATAGTACCGTAAATGCATTTACATAAGATCGAAATATATATGGTATAAAACTGTTTGAGGAGTGATGGAAAGAACAGTTTATAAATCGTAATATATAAATCAAAATATATAAAAATCTTAGGTAGTTACATAAGCTTTACACCATTCATAATTGTCGATTTGTTATAATTATAATTAATATTAACTATTAAAAATTTTAAATAAATCGTGGCTCTAAATATGAAGTGGTATATCTT
>JAPYZP010009655.1:0-12067 GCA_030522985.1 Torymus sinensis
AAAGTATAATGATTAATTAAAGCGCTTTTATATAATTAATTTAAAAAGCCAAAAGCTTAAACCTAATTTTCAATGAAAATTTTATTCGCAATCGAATTTCGATAAAAATCTTTGATTCTCAAAATAGCCGAAGAAAAGTGACGACTTATAATATTATACGCGTATAGATATATCTGGCGTGAAGCATCCTCGCGAGGAAATTGAATCGCGCTGAGTTGCCGGAAACAAAGAGAAAGTAAAAGGCTCACTTGAAGAAGAGCTTCTTGAAGGAGCGGCCGTCCATCCTCGGCGGCGTCTCGACGCCGGCGATGTCCAGGAAGGTCGGCGCCAGGTCGATGTTCAAAACTATGTCGTCTACTCTGCAACGCAGCTAAATTTAACGACGATGCTATACGCCGGGGTGGTGTAAAGGGGGCGGGACGGGGGGCACAGGGAATTGCAAATGGAAAGAAAGGGCGAGTCGATCGCGTGAGAGAGACTTACACGGATCCTGGCTCGATGCCCGGCCCGCGGATGAGGAACGGCACGCGCACGTCGAACTCGAACGGGAAGCTCTTGCCCTTGATCAGGCCGAACTGGCCCAGGTGGTAGCCGTGGTCCGACGTGTAGATTATGTACGTGTTGTCGAGCTCGCCCAAGCTCTTCAGCTCTTGGTATATCTGAAATTCATTACAAGTTTTTCGACTGACTTTTTGGCTCTGTAATGTATAGAACTCTGGAAATAGTACTTTATTTCATTAATACGGAAATTTTTTATCGGGATCAGAAGCTTTATGAAATGTTTATCTGGCGCACATGTATTATTATGTAATAATTATAGCGAACAGTTGACTAATGGATTCTGTCTCTAATTGGAAATATTGAAAAATTAATATCAACTTTTGACAAGCTGGACAAATCTTCTATATAAATCATACTAATATAATAGAAAATAGATGTCTTTTCATTGGAATTCATCAATAAGTTTATTACGAATGACATCGCGACAATTGTCAGTACATGCGGATTAAACACTCATCTCTACAATAAAGTAATATTCAATGTGAATTAAAGTACATCATAAAGAAATTTCAATATGATTTTGTTTGCTTAAATAAACTTTCGCCTTCGCTCTTATTAATATTGTTAAACTGTATGGTAAACATATTTATTGTTAATATTAGTTACGTTTATGAGGCCTAGATGAGGGAAATGAAAACATTTTCAGTGTCTTTTATGAGCATTAAAACCGGTAGGCAATCCCTTCAGGTTTACGGTGTTCATTTATGAAACACACACTCCCTTTGACTATTCGTAATCTCTCATCTCTCGTTCAATTGAGCATTGCGGGCATATATTTCTAGTATATGTATGGAATAGTACACTATCCCGGACGATTATGGACATCAGCTAATAAATATGAAATCGTTATTCGGTGCTCTACCAATCATAAATGTGTGTGCATATTTGAGTTATGAATACAAACTAGGGAGTGAATAGCGGAAGTGCTTGTAATAACTTTATTTTATTAATGACTGATAGATGCTGCACGAACTGTGACTATGTTGCGATCTTTTATTTCATCTGACCTCAATATTTTTTCATTGCATTTTTGACTATGATTAACTGTAAGCCTTATTGTAATACTATATAGTTTTAAGTTTTTTGACTTCACAACGGATTTTAATTTTAATAATACAGCTATACTCAAAGAATCAATTAGATTTATGCATATATTTTAATGTATTTGTATTTTTATCAGATTGATCAATAAAGTACCCATATCTATTTATTCTAACCAAATTTAATTTTACTTTGTTCTAATCTAGTGGTTCATAGAAACTCGTTTTTCGAAACCGGAAATCAACTAGCAAAACTTGATTTACAAAGCAACTCGACATTTTTCATGTTTGAATTCGTAATATATATATATATATATATATAAACTAATCAAAATGTAAGAAAGTGAAATTTCAAGGTACAAAAATAACTGAAGAATAAAAGAACGGAAAAGTCACTTACTCTTTCGACAGCTGCGTCGACACTCTGAAGCGTTTGCAATCGCTTCGTCATGAGTAGATCAGTGAATTGTTTGTGAATCGGCTGCATTTGTTGTGTTACTTGAAGTATCCATTGTTTATCAGGGTTCGGTGCATAATCATAAGCTGGCGTGCTGAAATTGAAAAATAAATTGTTATAACATACTACATACGTATGGTTTCTTGTCCCTGTATCGTTATATCAAAAGGTACATCTTAGCGAGTAATGAATTACTGTATAATATATTACGACCATTTTGATAACTGTTCAAACATTCTTTTCCTCTGCAATTAAGTTGATTGGCTCTAAATAAAACCTACGATGTGTACTTTTCGCCGCATCCTAAAGTCAAACGCTTCCATTTTTTGTTTTCTATAAAATGAGTTTAATTCACATCATATAGACGGAGGTCTGTCATCAGAGCCGCGGTATCCACTCTCATAACATAAATTACGTGAAACGCTAACTGCAGTTTCTCAACTGCAACGCCATTCCGCTTTTTGCAGGCTCGAACCGCAACTCGTTTCCGAACTTTTGTCGATGTCCAAGTTGTAGAAATACGCGCGCACGTCGGACGAACGAAACTAGTGCAACGTCGAACACTCGCACTGGACCTTTCGTTTTCGACTTTTTTTCTGTTGTTGCTGTGGGATGCTATATTTGATCGCCCGACTCCCTCCCTTCTTTGAACGTGCCGTCGTTGTTGCAGCGTGGCAAGTGAAATGCGAAATTATATACGGATGATGCGTTTTAAAAATGTGACGCAGCTGCCCTGACCTTCGCGCTGGCCTGAAGCAGCATATTTACGAAGTGAAACATGATTATCGCTTTTTTTGTAAATTTTATAATCAGCCTTTTTAATTTCTTAATTGAACGTATAAGAGAATGTGAATTCGATGGGGTTTTCAGCGCACGTAATATTTTACAACTTTTAATAAACAAACTTTTATAGCATATAACGTCATACATTTATTACACGTATATGAATTACGAAAGGGACCATGACTTTTTTGTTTGACAAATAACTATATTAGTATAGGTATAAGTTGTGCTGTACTCTGTTTTCTACAGTAATTATATAGATGTGAATACACAGGGCTTTTGCCTATCGCAAAAAAAATGCATTTTCTCTGGAGTTCCACCTTGCATCTACTTTATCCTATTACATAGGTCTTTAGCTCACGAGTATCTCCTCACGGTATTTACGTTGTAGCTGCTGTATTATGCGTCGGGATTCCGATCAACAATATATAAACGGCATGGGCACATAGAAACTTAATTTATGAACGTAGAGATTGTATATTTAAAAAAGTATAATATTTCTGTGAGCAATAATGCAAATTCATAGACCTTGAATACTCGGTCATTTATTCCGAATTTATGTTTTCATTGTACCGTACTTTTATTTAAGCATATCATTCCATTAAATCGTAATAAAAATCATGATCGACAATATTTGAAAATTGGAATGAAAAATGAAGGAAAACTTTTTACCGAACTTTAAATTCGAGAAACTGCCACGATTAAAAACTCTTTCCCTTGAAATACCCATGAAATAATAAGAGGCAAAAAGAAAAAAAACATACCGAAAGTCATGCGCATAAATCGCAGGCCACTCCATTAAACAAGAAAAGCGTCCTTGGAAATCGGCCAGACAATATAGAAAAAACTTATGTACATTGAAAAGCGCGCCACTCCGCTCCTCCGGGAAACAAATGATAAAATATCAGACCTGTAAAAAATGCCTCGCGAGCGATCCGCGCATTTTCACTCATCGCCGTGGTGTCCTCTCGTGGGAGAGCGAGAGTGCAACAACAAAAAAACGCGTATATGTTTAATGTCGCGAGGTCGAGCCTCGCGGGATCCCGCGCGAAACAAACTGGTTTCTGTGTGCAAGTTCGTGTGCATTTTCGATTTTAATGACGCGATCGAGCCAGGGTTTGACGCGCATGACCTAGAAATTCGAGGGTCCGCAGACGTGCGCGCGAAAAACGAGTCTTGATCGCGTGCGCGACGCTCGCTTCGAGCTTGATCGTAAAGATCGAGATGAAATGGTCGCGTGCAGAAATAAACTTGCGTTGTTATTGATCCCAGTATGTTTTGAGTGACGGAAAACGACGTTTGTTCGCCTCTTATTAGTTGTTTGCAAATGGGCTAAGGGGATTTCATTAATAGACTGACTGACTTATCAACACAAAGACACTGCCAAGGTAAACTTTTTGCAAAGGATTGAATAGCGTCGAGAAATTGGGCCAAAAGTTTTTTTATGACCATAATTTCATCGTGCAATATTCATTCTGGTTATATAGTTTGACGTTAAGTTTTTATTGTTATTGTGAAAATAGCTGTGATATCACATTTCGTGTTATTCCGTATGAAAATAGTTATTTTCTTATAAATAAAAAGAGAATAATTCTATATATTATACCAAGCAAATGCAGCAATTGTTTTACAGCGAACAAAACAGCAATCTTTTTATGTATAGGATGCGACTTTATACAATTTTTGTATAAAAGTACGTTTTAAAAAATAACAAGAAAACAATTTCTTAAGATAGATTAAATATTAAGCTCAATGTAAATAATTTTATTTTTAAATCAGGACGTTTAGTAATGGGCAGATAAAGGTGTCAAACGATTCTAAAGAACGCGTCTTTGAAATAATAAAAAAAAGCGCCTGTACATGATTGTTTTCCAGCACTTTGACGACAGCCGTTTCGTCAGACGTTTTTTACAAAAATCTTTTCTTGGAGCTTTTTTGAGGTCACGTGAAGATGCCACGTGCGAGCGCGCGTCTCTTATGATGCACACGTATATTATACCCGTTTGTATGTGTAAAGTACCGCCACGGGCAACGCGACTTGCGTGCATAATATAGTCCCCCCGGTTTAATAATCCGCGTCTCGATATGAGATTTTCCCGAGTAAACACACTGTGCGTCGTCATTTGATGCCCCGCCGAGTGAGAGACGTACTCGCGCGCATATTTTACGCGTTTGATGTGTCGAATGAAAAGCGAGCCTCGCTTACATAACCCGCACTTTTACAACGTCTGTACGCTGGTCTGCTGTCGTTTTTGCCCATTCGAAACGGCAATACATTGGCGAATCGCCTCCAGCGTGTCATAAATGAGCAATTAAATTTCCAATGTGGAAAAATTCATCGGAACGGGTGAGTTAAGTCATTAAAAATTGTTTTTAAAGTATTAATTACGTTTATCAAGAAATATACTGAGATAATAATTATTAATATTTTCGAAGTTAAACGTAAAGTACAAAATAAATTTATTTTAATCTGATACGCTCAATGATAACTCAATCTACTGAGAGAAATTTATGAGTTTAATTTACTGTTTTACGTTCCGTGTCTAATAAAATTCTGAATTTAAAACAATAAATATATAAACACTGAAAATTACAATAATATTATAGAATGACTAAACAGAAATAATTGTAATCTGAAAACAAGCAAATGGCGTAAATCCGCGCTAATTAATCACCCGGGCAATATTTTATTTCACACTATTTTCCATTAAAATATCACACGCGTCTCCTTCAACTTTCTCCCACACTTATTTCCATCGTCTCTACTCGCGCGCGCCTTTCTCTCTTTCTCTCTGTCCCTCTTCGCGTCTTCGCGTCTCTCTTTATTTTTATTTCTCACCACTCGCTGTCTGGCCGTCCGTCTGACTCTCTTTCTGTTTTCATCTCCTCGCCTATTTTTTGTTGCTCCCCTTCCCGTGGCGCCCATTCATGTGCACGACTGGCGCTCTCACCTGTCTGCGCCGAATGATCCTATATTTTTCTCGACCACGGCGCGCGGGATTCCGCCAATTTACTTAATCGGAGATTCCTGACCTTGATAAGGATCGCGTTTCGTCGTTCGCCGCCGAGGATATATGCATATATATTACGGCGCGCCGCGTGCCGAGTGACATTTGTCGTGAGTAGATTTCATCTCGCGCTGAGGGCTATCAATAACACGGCTTTTAAAACACGGCGATTTTACTTTTCTTTTTCGTTTTATTTAAGGCTTGTGCGACATAGTTGAGTATTTAGTATAAGCTTAACGTTTCGTCTGTGGAAGATTTTGCGCAAGATTTTATCGATATTATACGTACGATTTGTTTGAATCGTAAATTACTTTTTTACGCGTGTACTTCCATCGCTCTTATTACGAAAAATTATAAAGTGTTAAAAGAAACACATTTCTTTTGAATATAAAACATTTAATTAATCATTGAGAATTTCAAACTTTTTCTTTTCACTATTGGTGTAGCAAACTTCTGTTGATAGATCGTTATATTAATTAGTAGGGTCTTCAATTAATTTAACTTTTTAAAAGTTTTCTCATACCTCGAATTCGCGTTTTGCAATTTCGAAATGAGAATGTTGGAATATTTTTCTTGGAAAAGTATAAATGATGGATGTATAGGAGTATAGTGCTGGAAAGACTATTACTACATTCAGAACTACGCATTGATAGGAAAAAGTTTTGACGCATTCCATGACGTATAGAAGTGAACCATAAAAAGAAGACAAAAACACTCTCAGACGATGCGAAAAATAGAACTTTGACGCTTTATTTGCTCATAAAACTTGAATCTTACTTGACTAATCTATTTCAGTCATTCCATATAACGTTATGATAAATAAAAATGCTTTAGTTTTTAGTAATAATATACTTTCTCACTTTACCATTACAACGTATATATATATTTAACGTCAGTAAGTATAGATGAAATTAGAAATTTCACGTGGAAGAAGCCGTAACGAATGAAAATCATTTTATAAAAAGGCCATATTAAAGTTAAAACTTGAGAAAGCTAAACATCGCTGATTATCCTCCCAAAGTCTCGAGAAAATTGAAACGCCGATAATTAAAAGGAGGGACATAGCTCGTCACGTCAATTCGGCGCCTCTTCCCCCGCGCAATCGTCTCTCCTCTCTCATTAAGCTTGACATTGCGAGGTCGCTCGGCGGTCTTCGCGGCTTTTATTAGCCGCATGCTTGCGCCCGCTCGGCGCACGCGGGGGAGAGAGAGACACTCCAGGGTACTCAGTCACGCGTGCGCGCTGGTGTCGGCGCGACGCCCTCGTCGCCGGGACGTCTGGCTCCGACCGCGCGCCTCCCTTCTTCTCTCGTTATTTTTTTTTCCCACCGCAACTTCTCGTCGTTTACAGCGCGACGAGTATACATACGCCTCTATATAGGATGAGAAAGCATTCACAGCTCCGTACGCGCCGGTTGTCTCTTGTACATGATGGATATAATAGGTGTATACCGGGAAGGGAGGGTGTCGGGCGATTGCGTTTGTGTGTATGTACGGGCTTTAAAGGGTGCGTCATCGGATGCAAACGATCCCGTTGCCGCGCGTGAAAAATCCTTTGCTCGCGTGTCTCGTCGACGTATGGAGTACACACACGCACGCGCGTGAGCGGGGGGCTGCGCGACGAAAAAAAAAACCGAGCGGAAAGTCGAAAACGTTTGCTGAGTCACGGGTGGTTTGTCGCGAAGCTCCGCGCTCTCAGGTGAAGCGTGAGTCATCGATAGGTCGCTCGAGGGCTTTTTTTATGACTTTTGGCCAGAGTGATGTATGGTGTCTCGCTGTATATTATGCTCGGGAGTAATTTTTAAGGCGATGGTAATTTGAGGTGTTTTTTTTCTTCTTTTTCTTTTCGAAACCAAAGATAAAAGGCCATTAATTTTGCATATATAGGAAAAGATAAAAATAGATTTGCCGGGACGTCATGCTATAAGAATATTAATTTAATTTCATCCGCGCTTGTAAGTTAACAGTTGTTTATATCTCTTGTACACTGTAGAGCACGATGAAGTCTATTAATAAATGCAAAATTTCTGCATAAATTACAATGGTATATATTGGAAATTTTATCATTCATGTACTAATCTATGTAATTGCAGAGGTAATGTGAATGCTTGAAAAGTAAATTATTTCTTAATATTCCTTAGCAAAGAAAATTCTTGCTTGTAATACAAGTGTATAATTCTATTTTAATACTGAGATTGTTTGGATTACAAAATTAACTAATTTATGATGTTTGTGATAAAATTATGCTTCAATGTTGGATGAAGACGTCCCGCTTTGTTTTTGGAACGCTTTCAACATATATTAATTTAGCTGATGCTTTTACGTCTAAATAAAGTGTCTGAAAATACGTGTATCATCTTACATCTTACTTTCTCGAGACGGTGTTAAACATTCAATAAGAATTCTAAACATCGTAAATAAAAGTATTATACATCGAAGCAAAATTTTTCCACGAAAAACAAAACATTCATTTCAAAATAAACTTTATTTACGAGAGGAAAATTATTTCATTACAATCCCTGCGACGTAATAGAGCAGGTGATTTATATAATTGTTAAATCCTTGTTGATGCTCGAAATTTAAAAATGTTTACATTGGTATATAAAGAAAGATGGGTGAAAAGGTAAGATTGTGACTCACTGATGGGTGGTGATGTTGAAAAACATGTCGGAGAACTGGGGCGCCGAGTCCTCGGGTCCGTGGGGCGCCGGGAAGCTGGCCACCAGCATCACCGGCTTGCGGGCGAAATTGTGCTTGCTCTGCCTGAGGAAGGCGACGCTGTCGTTGGCTATCAGATCCGGATAGTAGTCCTTGCTGTACTCGAAGCCGTGCTTTATCTTCTTGCCGTTCATGTTGACGCTGTAGTTGTAGTAGCGCGAGTTCATTATTAGGCCGCCCCATTCGCGCCAGCCGGGCGGGATGTACGAGCCGTTGTACTTGTTCAGATACTTGCCGAAGTAACCTGCGACGATGCGAAAATTGAGCCTGCGTTAGACACACGCTTCATTCACACACTCTCATCATGCGATCATCTCTTTCATCGTCGGTTATTATCGCGCTGTATTATTATACACGCGGGGAAAACTTTAACCGCCGGCAGCTGGAACGCGGTTTCTGGCAAACTTTTCCAATATTCGTTGGAATGCGGGAGAGTAAGTACGTTTTAATATATTTTTCTTATGCTTGCAAATATAATTGCTTCCAAGTACGTTAACCGTTTCATAAATCGACTTGTTAGGTTCCATTAAATGATTTTTAACGCTGGAAGCTACTTTTAAAAAGATCTGAATCATATTTGAAAGGTGAGTGAATTTCCTATACTGACTCACGATAATAATTATCATTCAATGTTATGTGCATAGTTAATAAGTTTAAAAAACACTGAACATCAAACATCTTGATAATACAATCTGATAACAGCGATTAATGCACATAACGCTATGATGATAAATTATTGTTATGAAATTTTTATGTTTTCGTGTCATAGCATTCCCCACGGAGTATATACACGAATAATTCTGCTGTACGCGCGTCTTTAGTATGATAATTTATACTATACAAGATGATAATAGGAGTATAAGAATTAAAATTTTTATGTATGCTGTTATTCTTATAATATATGAATATCAATTATGAAAGGTGTATACATGCGCAGATAAAAACGAGGAAATGTCGTTTCTGCCTAGATGTAACAAGACACTCGAATGGTTGAACTTTACATAAATTAGAATCAGCACTCGATGGGATAAAGGCAGCATTTAGCATAAGTAAAACAATTATATAAGGAATGAATAATCAATCAACTTATCGAAATAAAATCACCCAACCACGTGAAAGATACTCTCACACTTATATATTCGTGACACGCGCGCGCGCGCATCAATCAAATGCCACGCGCTCGCCTCCCACTAATTAATCAATTAGCAAACAGTCATAGCCGAGGCTCTCCGCATTAACGCGAACGAAATTATTAACCCGATATGCAGCCGCGCGCAATGATTCACTCAAACGCGTGTCCTCGCAGCGCAGGGGAGAGAAGCCGCATGCAATTGTATCACTCGGCCAGCCCTTTGAATCACACGCCTACCAGCCGTGCACATATACACACGTTTCGCTATTAGTCAGAGCCGCGCGGTGCGAACGTTCCGCGCTGCAGCCGCGATAAGAATTAAATTGATATTTACGAGGCGGCCTGGCGGATCCGGGGCTATTTCAGGCCGCGCGCACGGCCTGCTCTATATGTGCGCGCGTGTGTATGTGCGGGCATATAGTGGCCGCGGTTCGTGCACGATGCCAACGGCCGATAGGTATATATACACGTGTGCGCCCGAAAAACCTGCCTATTCCTTTGCTCCCTT
The DNA here is from genome assembly GCA_030522985.1 of Torymus sinensis. NCBI lineage: Eukaryota > Metazoa > Arthropoda > Insecta > Hymenoptera > Torymidae > Torymus > Torymus sinensis. The sequence continues at coordinate 10,207 of JAPYZP010009655.1, forward strand.
TCGTCCAGTGTCCATCCTTCGCGCACCCTCGCGTTATTACACGCCCGACTATATACAGCGACTCTTACTTTCCAAACGCGTTTCTCCTCTCGCCTTTTACGATTACGACGCGCTTTCGTTCTCATCAAAGACTTTTCCTTTGCCACTGCGCAAACAGAGATGTCCCGTGTCCTCTTTTTTTTCTCTGCGGCGCGAAATTTCGGATCCGTTTATTATATCTATATATGTGTGTGTGTGCGTCGTCGTGCGGCGCTGGAAGTATATAAGTTGGTCGTGTTTGTCGGCCGGGGGGGAAGGGATGAACGCGCTCGGAATTGGGTTAGGCGTCGTTGTAAAATTTGATCACCGCCGGCGCCCGAGCGCTGCAGCGCACAGTCCGATTTGGCAAGGCCCCGCGGCGCTTGCTAAAGTTATTGTTGCGAACACACGTATATAGAGGCGCCGGCCGTTGCGCAGACCGGGCTTCGGACAATTTGCTGTAGTATATATATTTTCACTGCGGAGTGTTGTGTGCTGAATTTTTTAATTTTACGTGCGGCAGCTGCTCTTTTCGTTTTATATATATATATAAATATTGATTATACTGTTGTGAATGTTATACGTTTTGCATGCGGCTTTGTAAGAAGCACAGTAATAATGGTAACAAGAAAGGGTTATAAATTAATGCAGCGTTATATTTACATAACTAATAAATAGACGTGGTATTGAATAATGCAAGCGATAGACGTTTCTTTATGGCACATACACACACACACACACACACACAAGATCGGAATATATAATTATATCTTAACACTTTCAAAGCCAGTAGTTATTGTATTTATCTGCAGTCGACTGCGGTCAGCCGTCAGCCTTTTCTTTATAGAGGCGCGCGCACGCGTATAGAATTGCCTACACAAGAAATATTGGTTCACTAATCAGCTCCAATGTATTGTGGTGTGTATAGTAGTGTATACACGTTTATCTCCGACGCGGTGCGCATTTTTCAAAAGCAAAAGCGCACGAAGTGCGCGCTCGAGCTCTCGAACGGGCGATAAAAATATTTGATACGTTTATTCGATATAATTTGCTCTCGAGCTGTGTCTATATAATTTATATCGCTGGTATGGAGAACACGTATTCCTAATTTTATTATCGGCACCGGTCACACTTGCCGTGCTGATAAGGCAAAGTGGTAAAATAAATTAGTATCAATGATCTATCGTAAAAGAGAGTTATACCGAGAGGCCAGAAACTATACTCCCTCAACCAAAATGTCTACAATATGCAGGAATATAATGATGAAACAAAAGGCCAAAGTAAACCGGCGTTAAATACACGTATATTACTGGTAAGAGAGCAGGCCACGTCGTCATGTCCAGCCTCCGATGAATAAACATAAGGGGGCGGCGAGCCTCTTCGGTCAGCATCTGCTCGTCCCGTAAAACGTCCCTCATTGACTATATAATATATATCGTCCGCACTCCTGGTGCGCGCGTTCTTCGCTGTTCTCCCGTAAAATTACCCTCTTCCTCTTCTCTCTGCCTGCACCGTAAACAGTACGCGCGCGTGCGCTCATTCCCGCGGCTTAAAATCTGCAGTGGCATATACGTGTATATATATCGGGGATTATGCAGCGCAGGTCTCGAATTTCGAGACGCACGTCTGTAAAAGCGACGGCGGGTTCGAGGAGGAAACGGCAAGAAGATATAGAGAGTGAGGGGAGTTGGCTCGATTCGAGCCGAGTGGTATAATAAAAGCCGCAGTGCAGGTTTTTCGGTGGTATATACACTGTTAAATATTTCATTAAATTTAATGTACATTTGTGCATTAATTTTCATGAATTTGTAATTTAAATATCATTTAATGCACATTTACCATA
>JAPYZP010009668.1:0-13290 GCA_030522985.1 Torymus sinensis
CACAAGGTTCCCGCATGGTTCCCATATGGCTTCCATATGGATCCCATATGGATACCATTTGGGTCCCATATGGGTCCCATGTGGGTTTTTTCAGTAGGGTACGTCACCGCTCATTTTGGAATTGAAGTATTTATGTTTTTCTCCAAAAATTATTTGTTCAGTATATTTTTATATTTTTCTTGCATAGAAATTGTATGCGTTCAGCAATAACGAACAATCCCGAAAAAATCCTCACTTAGAAAAAAATGTTCTCAATGTAATTTTCAAACAGCTACTGCTTCATCAGTTTTTTAAGCTTCTTAGCCTGTAACATATAATTTCACTAAGGTTTGACCTCTCTTTAAGGTTCTTTATGTTATTTAAAAAAGAAATGGAGGAGTTATATCGTAATGAAGCTATTGGCCAAAATTATTACCAAAATTGGTTGCGTGAAGGTGGTAAATAACAACAAATTGTTTTTTTCCCGACGTTTCGGACATCTTTTTGTTAATTATGTCCCTCTTCAGGCAGAAAGTCTATGTTTTTTTCCCTTCGTGGGTATTACGGAGGGCGATCCGTTCGTCAATGTACTTGTTAATTTGTTGTTATTTACCACCTTCACGCAACGAATTTTGGTAGTAGTTTTGGCCAATAGCTTCATTACAATATTATTAAACCACTACCATTAGCTACATTTACCAATAAAATGGACGAGTTATGCACTTTTTACTGAAAAATGCAGTTTTTAGAAAAATGACTATTCTTTTCTCTATTTTCTCTTGTGATAAAGGACGTAAATACCTATCTAGACGTATTTGTGAGATTTGGTTAATTTGCCCTAGGATTGCGAGATAACAGCGAAACAGCGATAACATAGCTAACAAAATTAGAAAAATGGCCGCATGAGTGGAAGTGTGTGTTGATCAGTGCGAAGTTGGACAACAAAAGTATAAAAAATAAACGCGATTGAAATGAATAGTGTGTGGAGAAAGAAAGATAAGGTAGGCAGTGACAAAACCAGTGCAGTGAAATGTAAAGAGCAGCCACCATAAAGCTAAAAAACAAGACAGAAAAAATACGAGCATAACCGTTGAATTTGAAATCAAGTGAGACAGAAAGTATCACAGGAGGAAAATGGAGTGGGTGGACGCGCAGCCTACAATAGAGAGGACAAGGACAAGGAATACCGAAGTGGAACAAGGAATACGGAAATAAGTAAGACAGAGAACAGTATGATAGAGATAAAAGAAATTAGGCTCACTCTACAATAGAAGTGAACAATACATAATGAAAGTGGAACTGAGAGCACGGAATATGTGGATGGAGGATGTCACAGGACTCCACAAGAGAAAGACTGGAACAAGGAAATGAAGGAAATAAGGAACAAGAGAAATTCTACACCCCTAGTATACTTGAAGAAGAGCTGTTAGAAGGGGGATTAAAAATAAAGAGAATAAAAAGACAAAGATCGGTGAGTGTAATAGAAGGCTGTACAAGAAAAGACAGTATAACACCGATAAGAAAGTCAGTAGCAGTATTTAAAAGAAAACTGTTAACCCCAGAGGAACATAGAAAAGCTAAGCGGAACTGGCAAGAGCAGAATACTGAAGAAGAGGAAAAACATAGAAGATCCGTTCAGGAAAAGCAGCAGTATCAAAAGGACGCCCACAAAAGAGGAACAAAACAGAGCGGAATAGTGCCAAGTAATATACAAGGAGGAGATGGCGGAAAAGCGGAAGGGATGGAGGATGAAAAATGGAAATTACTACAGGATACGTTGACAAAGATGTCGCAGAAAATGGAGACACTGGACAATATCTCGAAGAGAATGGAAGAAGTAATAACACCTAACAAGGAAGTGAAAAGAAGTCTGGAAGAGACTAACAAAAAATTACAGGAGGTAAGAAAAGAAAATAAGGAATACTTTGAAAAGATGAACCAATAGTATAAAGAGTTAGAAGATAGAACGGAGGAACTAGAAAGGACAATAAAGAAAACTAAGGATGACATCAAGGAAACTGATGAAAGGAACGAGAATAATGAGAAAGCAATTAGAGAGGAGATAGAAAAAGATAGAGAAGAGAGGAAGAAGGAAGAAGAAGGGATGCTAGAGGTGATCAATGAAGTGAAACTAGAACAAGAGAGAAGGAGAGAAAGAAAGAAAAGAGAAAGAAGGAAAAGCAACATAATCATATCAGGAGTTAAAGGAGAAGAGATGAGAAATGTTGAACAGATGGAAAGATGGATCGAGGATATACTGGAAATAGAGATAAAGGTGATAAGGATCTGGAAGATCAAAAACGACGAAGAGATGATAGACGCAGAATGCGGAAGCATGGACCAAAAGAGAAAAGTCATGAGCAAAAAAGCAAATTTAAAAGGAAGTGACATATTCATAGGGAATGACAGGACGTGGCAAGAGAGAGAAAATGAGAGAAATCTGAAGAAATGGGCCAAGGCGATGTCAAAGGAAGGACAGAAAGCTACGGTGAGAGGAAATAGAGTGCTGTTTCAGGAGATGGAGTGGATAATGGATGGGAAGACAAAGAGGATGAAGGTTTTTCCAGTAAGGAGGTGGACGGACAGAACAAAGCAGATGAGGACACAGGAGGAGGAACAGATGAAGGAATACAGATTCTGTTCTGGAATGTCGCTGGGGTGAAGTCCCTAAGCGAAGAGACGTGGAGTTACATAAAAACATTCGACATAGTCGGATTGTCAGAAACTTGGACGGAAGAGAAAGAGGACGAATGGATCAACACATTAAGGGGATTATAAGTAGAATTGGTGAGAGATCAGGAAAAGAAATAATAGGAGAAATATTACAGATAGAAAATCAAGAGGTATTGGTAATGAACACATACATGAGTGAAGAGAGAGAAAGAAACTGGAAAATAATAGAAGAAGAAACTGAAAGTAGACGGGAATGTGCAATCATTATGGGAGGTGACTTCAATGCAAGGACAGCGCAGGAAGGAGGAAGAATTCTGGAGGAGACAAAAGGAAGAAAGACCAATGACACAAAAATGGATAAAGAAGAAGAAAGGATGATAAAGGAAATAAGAGAAATAGGATTACACATTATAAATTGAGACATAGAGAAAAATGGGACGGAGAATATACATTCATCGGAGGAAATGGAAGGTCGACGATAGACCACACGATAATAAATGAGAGAGGAAGAGAGTTGATAAAAGAATGGAAGATAGGAGCAAACGTAGAATCGGACTACCTTGCATTGGAAATAAGCCTAAAAATAAGTGAGAGAAAGGAGAAAAGGAAGAAAAAGAGATGGATTACAGACTGGAAACAAGAAGGAATAGTAGAATACCAGAATAAACTGGGACAAATGGAAAACAAGGAAAAATGGAAAGACCTGAAGGAATATACAAAGGTCGATAAAGCTGAAATGTATAGATGAGAGAGAGCAGAAACAAGAAACATGGTGTAACAAAGAATACCATACCAGAAAAATGGAGTTGAAAAAAGAAATGATAAAATATAATAAAGGAATGACATGCGTAGAACAGTACCGAGAAAAAAGGAAAGATCACCGAAGAGTAATAAGAAAGAAAAAGGAAGAATGGGGAGACAAAGTAATAGAGGAGGTAAGAGCAGACGAAGTGAGAGAAAATTCCGGAAGGGAGGAAGGAGAAAAAACGCATAAGCAATAAAATAAAAGATACCGAATGGTTAGAGCACTTCAGGAAGCAATTCGATGGCAAGGAGATATCGGAAGTGGTATGGATAGATGCAAAAAAGAAGGAAATATGGGAAGAAGATGGGATAAGAAAAGAAGAGGTAAGGAATGCAATTGACAAACTAAAAAAGACGAAAGCAATTGGAGGAGACAATATACCGAATGAAGCCTGGTTATATGGAACTGAGCATCTAATTAAGAAGTTATGGAAAATACTAGACGAGATATGGAAAAAAGGAGAAGTGCCAACAGAATGGAAAACAGGAAAGGTAAAGCCCATATACAAGAAAGGAGATAAAGACACAGTAAGCAACTACAAAGGATTAACTCTGATGGATACAGGATATAAAATATATGCAGAAATACTTAGATGCAGATTAGAAAAACAGCTGGAAGCGAGGAAACTATTGGATGATACACAATTCGGATTTAGAAAAGGAAGAGGTACGTGGACGCTATCTACATACTGAAGAAAGCAGTAGGAGCAGAAATAAAGAAATGAAAAGGAAAAGTATGGGCATTCATGACAGACCTCAAAGCAGCATTCGATAAGGTAAAAAGAGAGAAAATATGGAGGAGATTGGACAAGCTGGAGATATGTAAAAAGGTGACGAAAAGGATAAAGGGACTATACAAAGAAATATACTGCGAAATTGAGGTACACGGAAGGACGCTGGGAGCATTTAGGACGGAGAAGGGAGTGAGACAAGGGTGCCCGCTCAGCCCGGTGTTATTCAATGTATGTATGGCAGACCTAGAGCAAGAAATGAAAAAGGCACAAGAAGAAGGAATAAGAATAGGCAAAAGAAAGATAAGCTCAATATCATACGCGGATTATATAGCACTGCTAGCAAACAATGAAACAGGAATGAGAGAAATGTTCAGGAGATTTAAAATGTACATAGATAAGAAAGAGCTTGAATTGAATACGGAGAAATCAGCCATGATCGAATTCAAAAAGGACGGAGGCAGAAAGAATGAGACTAACTTGAAATGGAACGAAGAATTGATAAATATAGTAAAACATACAAAATATCTAAGATACGAGATGCAAGGAAATAATAGAGAAAGCAGACAAAGGATATTCAAGGAGGACTGAAACAGAAGAATGAAGTAATTCAACTCACTCATAGTAAGTACTCTAGGCTATGGAGCGGAAATATGGGAAAGGAGAGAATGGGACGAGATAGAAAAAGTGCAAGACAGATATCTGAAATGGACAATGAAATTGGACAGGACAACACCGAGACATCTGCTACATGAGGAGATAGGAAGACATAAGATAGCAAACAGAACAGGGAAGAAAGCAACAAAATTCGAAGAAAAGTTAATGGAAGCAGAAGAAGGTACACTCTGGAATGAATGCTGGAGAATGATAAAAAAGAAGGAGTTGCTCACGAAAATGGAGAAGGACAGGAGAAAATACATGGAAAAAAGAGGATGGTCCCTATTAGAAGCGGAGAGAAGGCTAGAATGGGAAGGATCAATTTGGAGAGAGTTGGAGGAAATAGGAGTTGATATAGAAATGCAACAGAGAAGAGAACAAATAACAAGGACAAAGTTCGGAATAGAATTAAAGAAAATAATAAGCAGAACGGAAAGACCCCTGTATTTACGGAAGGAGACCAAAACTAGGAAAGAAGAGTTAGAAATGACGGGAAGGTTCAGGCTAGGAAGTGAGAACAGAAGCAACAGGTACTGGATAAAAGAAGAGGACAGAAAATTCACACTATGTGGAGAAGAAGAGGAAACACTCGAACACATATTCGAGAAATGCGCAAACACGAGACAAAACGAGAAGAAATGGACGGAAATACTGAGAGGAGGTAAGGAGAACTTAGCAGCAATGCACAGAGTGAGATGGACCAGGAAAAGAATAGAAAAAGAACAAGCAGAACAAGAAGGAACATAGGAACATTGACAATTCAGAAACAGCCAAAGAATAGAAGAACAGAACATTGTAGAACAACCCGGATGAATTGAAAAAAAGAGGACAGCCACTCAAGTCTGATAAGAGTGACGGGAGCATGCAAAAAGAATAGCACAGTAGAAAGTCATAAAGTAACACGTGTAAACAGAGAAAGAGGTTAGAAAAAATTATAAAGAGAGAAGCATGGAAACCGAAACCAAAAACGCAATAGAAATGCTGGAAAAAAGACTGGAAGGAGAAATTAAGATAAGATTAAAAATGGAGGAGAAACTGAAAAAGAAAATAGAAGAAATGGAAATAAAAGCTGAGCACTTAGAAATAGAATTAAAAGAACTGAACGATCAGTTGAAAAGAAAAGAAGATAAAGAAAAGATTAAGAAGAACAAAACAGCATGGAGTATTCAGGAGGTGGATAAAGTCAGGACGCTGTTAATAAAAAGAAGCTAGAAGTGGAATGAGAAGGCAAAATTAGCTGATTTCGTGTATAGAAAAATAGGAGAGGAGAAATGGGAAACAAAAAAAGTACTGAAGGCGGATGGACACACAGCAATTGGAATAAAGTGGTTGATACTAGGAGACAAATAGACAAAGGACTACCTTTGGTCTAAAAGGGAAGGTATCGCAACTGAAGGCAACTACATGCTGGATGAAGTGCTCAGCAGCCAGGAGAGATCTAGCAGGTCGGAAAGGAAAGAGAAAATGAGGACAGAAGGAGAAAGAAAAACAGTTAAAGATAAAGGAGGAAAAAATAAAGTGCAGAGATCAAGGAAAATAAAGAAAAAGATAGAGAAAAAATGGAACCGAAAAAGACAGAAGAGAAAGAAGCCAAATTGGACAGGATATAAGAAAATATCAAAAAGAAAGAAGAAAAAGACGAGAATGAAGACAGCGAAGAAGAAAAAAATGTGATATAAACATAAGAACATGTAAAAATAAGATTAAATAAAATATAGGGAGAATGCGCGAACAAGTACACTGACACACACACAGAGAGAATACCACATTGAGAGATAGAGAGAGAAAAACAACACAAACACACACATACACAGACATACATATGTCAAAATAAATACTGTAAAAGCATACGCATAACAACACATATTCACATTCATAGCTAGGTTAGGTTAGAAAATATTTAAGAAATAAAATGTCATTTAACCAAAGTTAATAAAGCATATTATTATTATTATTATTATTATTATAAGAGATTATAAATTACTAGAGAAACATTTACGTATGGCAGACAAATCTGGAATTAAATAGTTTTCTGTGTATCTTTCTGATACTAAAAACTATGAAAATTCATCATAGGTACATGTTTTTCGAATAATTTGCAACTTGTCTTATCAAAATCGATCAACTAGCTGCCAAGAAAACACAGTAATTTTTCTTTTAAATCACATTATTTTGCATAAAGTGAGTCAGACACCTATATCTTGTGATTTTGAACAAGAAAGAAGTTATATTATAATCAATATACGTTGTTTTATAGTAATTATATTTTAATTAACTTTGTTAGATAATTTTGGCCTCAGGAGCCATTAGTAACAAGACTACCTTTAATCTAACGTTTTTATAACAATCTAGTTTTCTTTTATTGACTGAAAAGGGTTACTATCTTGAAAATGACAAAAATATTCATTTTATTCATTTTCTTATAGGTAGTAGTCAGACAAAATTAACTTATATGTTTTCAAATAAAAGAATTTTATTTTTTATACTGGACCGAATCCATCTCAAATCAGATGGACTGTCTGTACACTACGTCACCGCTCATTTTGGAATCGAAGTATTTATGTTTTTCTCCAAAAATTATTTGATCAGTATATTTTTATATTTTTCTTGCATAGAAATTTTATGCGTTCAGCAATAACGAACAACCCCGAAAAAATCCTTACTTAGAAAAAAATGTTCTCAATGTAAAAGGTGTCTGACCCTCTTAAGCTTTTTAGCCTGTAACATATAATTTCACTAAGGTTTAACCTCTCTTTAAGGTTTTTTATGTTATTTCAAAAGAAATGGACGAGTTATGCACTTTTTACTGAAAAATGCAGTTTTTAGAAAAATGTATTTTTTAGAAAAATTTATTTTTCTCAAAAATTACTATTCTTTTCTCAATTTTCTCTTGTCGTGATAAAAGACGTAAATACATATCTAGACATATTTGTGAGATTCGGTCAATTTGCCCTAGGTAGCGAGATAACACACAAACAAATTTTTTACGCTCAACGCTTATATATAATCAATGATATAACAGTCCATATAAAGGTGTTTTTTTTGTGCGTAAATAATGTGCAGGTACACACATATGTAGGGCTGCGTACTTTACTCATCTTGTAAAGATAGCCAAGGAAGAACCCGTGTTCTGTAAGGAACTGGTTTATGTAATAGTTAAATTCGCCATATTTGCGGTCAGTCCGCGGCGTCTGTGTGTCCATCTCTCTTTTTCGGAGCAGTACCAGTTATGCTGTCACGCGTTTAATACTATAACTCTAGCTTTTGCCGCGTTGACTTTACCCATACGGTCTTTCTTGCCGTAAACTAATTTTCGTTACTTTGCCATTAATCTGAGGGGCATAACCCCCGCGATCACCAGCGCCGCTTCCTTCGATACCGCTCGATACGAACCTGCAATCCCAAGCGCGCAGTGTCGTTGGATCGCCTCCGGAGTTGTCTGGTGGAACGCAACCTCTAAGACTTTCGCCCATACCTCCGCCTCATAGAGTAATATCGAGTGTACGACGGAGATAAGTAGTTTTCGTCTACTTCGTTTGGGCCCGCCTACATTCGCCATCAGCTAGCTCAGTGTCGCGGCCACCTTCGACGTTTTTTCGGATGCCTGCCTGGAGGCTTATTCAGTAACTTTAACGGATCTTATATTTTGGTGTAATGAAATTTAGCGCGTGATAAAAGCTGCTGATTCGGAATTTTTATCGTTTAACGTAGGCTTTATTTGCAAAATTACGAGCGTAGTTACAAAAACAAATAAAAATCAAGCGTAAAATACAATTTTTCGCGTTATTTTATAGAAGACCTCACAGCCTGTTAATAAAATATCGACACACTTTATGACAAGTTTCTATTTCACATTTATTATAAAATAAATTTAATTGTAATATTCATTTATAATTCTATTTCTTTCCCTAATGCCTTCCTCGTATCCTTCATCTCTACAAATGACTGGATTGTCTTCTTCGCAAAAAGGAGGTAGTACATTTTTCATTCTGAGAAAAAGATTTCATGAACACTATTAAAATAATATTTAAACATAATTCATTATTTTGATTACATACCCATTTAAAATACGAAAATTATGTAACACTGCACAAGCCATTATTATTTTGGATACTTTGATTGGTGCGTCATGCAATCGACGTAATCTACTTACAGCAAACCATACATTCGTCAGAATTCCAAAACACTGCTCTATTTTACAGCGCGTACCAACAAGTTCAGTTGTATATCGTGCTGCCGGTGAATTTACTTCCGCACGAATTACGGGTGTTAAAAGCACAGGTGATGGATTGTAGCCATTATCAGCTGTTTAAAAATAATAAATACTATTTTAATTTACACTGTATATATAATACCTGAATTAAAACAATACACATAATACATGTACATCAACTGAGAGCTTACGGGACCGCTAAATTGTAGAATCATAAATTACAATTAAAGTTTGATTACTAAAATAAATATACGAAGGTACTAAGATTAAATAAGATTAAAATTTCACCTAAAAGGTAATAACGCCCTTCTTCTCCAACAATATTCTCATTGTAATACAATGATTCCATTGCTTGTTTGACTTCACTATGGCGCAAAATAAATTGATCCGTGTTACTTCCTGGACAAATACGTATATCTCTTATAATATAGTCTGCATCTGTAACCTGCAAACTAAAAATTAATTACGTATTTGAAGTATATGCATTATTGACTGTTTGAATAGTTGTTTAAGTGAATTCAATATATTTTTTATACCTATAGTTACGATTTCTGATCGTTTTTTGTCACATATTTTGGTAAATATATAAAAGAACAATAGTACATTGCGCAACTACGGTAGAAAATGAGCTATTTCAAGCGTGGATGAGGTGTTCAGCTCAAGTTGTAATCAAGGGCGCCGAAGGCGAGACGGACACGAGTGCTGCAAATACCTCACCCGACACTAAATATTGATTGATTTTGAAATATTCAAAATGAATTCATTTGAAAAACGTATTAAATACAATACTTACAATTTGCACATTCATGGTAGTACCTACATTGTAATTGTAAAAAGCTTCTTCATTTTCTGTGGGTCTCCAGAAGTAAACTTTGATACAGTCAATCAGACCCAGAATATAAGGAATCCTGTTATATATTAAAAATCTGTAATTTTTATAATATTTTATTTATATTTTTATTGAGATAACGTAACTACACCAACATTAGAACACTCACCGGTGAATGAACATTTTGTTCAAATATAATTAAATTTTTGGAATCTGCGAAATTTCTACTTTTATTCTTTAATTAAATTTTTTTACCGACGTAAAGTTTAAACAATTTAAAATATTAATTAAAAAAGATTGCTTTTAATCAATTTTTAAGCCTTTTAACTAAATAAAAAAAATTAAAATTTCCTTATTCGTTCATTCACTGGTGAAGTCACGCTACATAGAAAAAAAATAAAATGGATCAAAATTGTTCAATTTAAAAGCTTCACCTGTTTCTTATGCGTTCTCTTTCCTCTCGTGAATTTGGAAACTTAATAAATTGAGGTGCTACATCTACGAGAGCATCAATAACCCTATCTATGCAGCGACTCATGCTTGCTTGACTCACTGGGTGGTTAAAATCATTGGCTACGTCTTTTTGAAAACTTCCTTCACTTAGGAATCTTAACACCGAAAGCACTTGCAAATGCACAGGAATTGCAGAAATTCTCTCTCCTAAAATACGTTCACGTAAAATATCAATTAATGTATTAGCTAGATCTTGAGTTAATCTGAAAGACAACCATTTTTATAAAGTACAAGCAACGAATACTCGGAAACACGTGTATTTTGTATTATATTTATAAATGTTACATGTGGATTCTAATATATAATTATAATGTGACGCTGATTAGAAGAAAGCTGATGGGTGGCGGCGGTGGCTGAGTGATTAGAGTGTCTGATGTAATGACATCGTCATTGGCACCACGTAGACGGGAATGGAAACTGCAGGGCAGCCTCTGGCTTGTCATCCTCGGCACTGCTATTGTCGCGCGCGTTGCCACTGCTCTTCTTCTTTTCTCTCATTTATGCGCCGTTAGCTCGCAGAAATAGTGTTTTCGTACAACTGCCACGAGAGAGTACAGTACCTGCACGTTTATCCCATACTGGCCTTATATTCGGCGTCGACGGCGCCGCGCATCTCGAGACTTTTTCGCGAGATCCGTGGTTCTTGAAGCCGCGCGTAGCCGAAAATCTGACGCACGAGAGATGCACATTGTCGTAACCGAACCCACTCATGGCTACCCACACCCCCACTTTTAAATTCAATTTCAGCATTTAAATGTAACTTTGCAATATTAAAATACTTACCTATAATGCTTCCTAAAATGTTCCGGAGGCAATGAAAACGGATCAGAAATATCACGTAGTGTTCTCCTTATAATTTGGAGATGCCGAATGTTTTCTCTTCTACGTTCCTCCTCTTCACGTACAACCAAAACACCAATACCAGCGCCCATTTTCAACTTTTATATTTGAAACTTATATTTCATACTCCAAGTAAACGTTTCTCTTAGTGTACGTGTTCTACCTCTCACTATACAATCAGATGTGATTGTAGAATAAACAGTAGAACTTGTATTTGTTTTCAAAATATAAAGGGTCGTGATCACGACTAATACTTTGCATACACGTTACTAAAATTTTTTTTCCGTGTGCGCCCGGGCTTCTTCATCGATTGGACTTGAATTGGAAACATGGATTTGATTAAACAAAAAAGGTATATTTTTATAATCAATTTATTTTTGGATTTACAAATTCTTGAATTCTTTTATTTGATTAAAATAAATTACTTATTTTATAATCAAATTCGTACCAGTCGATGCAATGAAAATTCAGTTGCAAATATTGTTAGAGTTTATGGAGAAGCATCAATTATTTGCTAGAAAGCAAATTCCACAACTTGGACCAAGAGGCAGAGAAAAATATGAAAAAATGTGGGAAGAAATTACAATTATTTTGAACAATGCTGGGCCTACACAAAAAGACGTCAACAACTGGAAAAAGGTACGTATTTATTTTGATCGATTTATTTTGTTGAAGAAATTTTATGTTAAAGGTAGTTTTTAATTGACAAGTTTAAATATTTACAATACATAAAATGTCTATGCTAATTAATTTATAAAATATGTACATGATAGACTTGGATCAATTTACGTCTTAATTGTAAGAAGAAAAAGGCAGATTATCTAACTGCAAAGAACGCCACTGGAAATATAAAGCTGACAATCCTCTTTCTGAATTCCAAGAAAGGGTGTGTCATATATTTGGTCAGTACGGCATTGGAAGTAGGGATAAAAGGAAGTTTCAGTACATAATCAAACAATATCGGAAGTAGGGATAAAAGGAAGTTTCAGTACATAATCAAACGAATACAAGGTAACACTTATATAATTATTAAATTTGTATTAATCAATATGTTTTAATTTATTTAGTGCTTATCATTTTATTTTTTAATGTTAATGAGTAATTTTAAAAAGAAATATATTATCCTATCGATAGAGTATCAAATTAGATTTTTGTAGTATTTAAACTAGATAATATGTTTTTTAAATATATATCAAAAATTCTGATTGATTTTCATGTCTTCATTAAATTGTAAAATTACATGCGCAATTTTAAACTAAAGGTAACTAAATAATAAATATGTTCATTCTAAGAAATTCTCATTTTTGGGAAAGACTCCTAAGGTCTATTTTGTTTACTTCAGATTGTACGTATATACATTAGTATTTACTTTAAATCCCTGTTTTTCGTCCTCAATTTATGCTCCCTTCCTTTATCTGTTCGTTGAAATTTCTATTTCGAGAGCATTAAGCATCGTCACTTGCTCTTCAGACTTTGTGAGCAACAGGTCTTATTGTCAAAGGATACCATGGCAAAGGAAGGGTAAATACTTATACCATATATTAAAAATTTGTTTTCTAATTATAATTATTAAGTTTCCTAAACAAAATATTTGTATTATCATATAGTGTCGCGGCAAAGAACCTCTGCAGCTCAGATTGAGCATCTTTACAAATTTATGGAGGATAACAAAGACTTCGCTCGAGGTTCTTTAGCCGCTACTGTGACGAAAGCCATGTGGACGAAGCTAAGCAACCAGTTAAATGGGATTTCTGGAGGAGAGATCAGATCAACAGAGTCATGGAAAAAAGTAAGTCGAAAATTTTCTTCCGCGTTTCTTTATTCAACGTGTAGAGGTGCGCACGTGCACTCCAAGCTTGACACCGGTAACCGCATCGAGTACTACGAATACATCGGTGTTGTGAGAGAAGTGACCACACACACACACAGTCACACACACAACTACACAGATTCTTTGAACAGCCATCATATGCGAGACAAAATCAGTCTTATACATATATTACTCGAATCTACTCGCGCATGTGAGATGAGAGAGAGAATTTGAATTGAAT
>JAPYZP010009673.1:0-11987 GCA_030522985.1 Torymus sinensis
AAAAAAAGTTGCAACGAATTTCGATTATTGATTTTAAAAACACCATCGCTTGGAATTTACTCCATAAGTGTCCAGGTACTGGGCATTTTACCTTATACGCGCAGCGAAAGTTATACGCGTGCGCGCGGGTCGCGAGGTTAATTACGCCACTCGCCCGCGCGCGGGAAGAGTGTATCTAGTTAAGAGAGGGTGGCTGGAGGGTTGAAAGTTTGTCGTCCCCGCCGCCGCGCGCACGAGCGAGTCGAGCGATGGTTTTAGAATGAAATTTTCCTCGAGTTAGGTGGCGGATGAGGGGTGGGATGGAGGATCGCTTATTTTTCGTTCTAAAGTATAAGTATAATACCTGTTGTAAAATTTGTCCTCGGTTTTTTATGTATCGAATTATTGATTTACTATAAGTAGAATGCGTTGCAGAAATAAAGGAGATAGATTTTTGTATCTATTTGGGATTTTGCAGCTGTTTGTTGACTGGATAAACATTATAATATACAATTACCACAGTGGTGGTGTGAGAATTCATGTATAGTAAAACAATAAAAACATAACTTTATGAATGGACTATATATTTGTAAGAAAAGACTGCCAATACGTCAATATTTACATAAAAAAACACACATTTTTTTTTCTTAAAATTAAAATGATTTACGGTGGCAGTATCGATTGTATTCAGCCTATCAATTGAATGTGCTTTTGTATGTTTGTGTATACTATCGGTGGATTGTCATAAATTTGATTAAACGCGCGACACATATCAATCAGTATATACAAGTATTGATGTATAGTCGCATCGCCTTAGTTTATCTCACATTTTACAAAAGTATTGCTTCGATAAGGCGCAAATAAATTCATTATCGGAGCTTTTGACAGTAACGTTTACCGTACCTGCCTCTACGGAATTCGATTATTTAACAACTCATATACTGCGATATAAACAAAGTTTATTTGTTTATCTCTTTACCGCTTAATAACCAATATTTAATTATAAATTTTGATCAGTTGAGGAATAAAACACGCAAAAAATTTTCAAAGATATTTTTATCCGATCATTATATCCAATCAGAAATACTGTTAGACTTTTATGTAATAGAATCATTTTTTATCGACTTATATAAAGATACCCGGTTCAATCGTCTAAAAATAAATAAATATTCGCTATACATATCACAGTAGCACCGAAACCGTTAACGTTCTTATATATACGAAAGCAACTAACATTTACATATCCATTGTATTTTTCAGGACCACGATGGGCCAGCTGGAATCTCGGTATATTCCTGTGCATCCGATGCGCCGGCATACACAGAAACCTTGGCGTTCACATAAGCAGAGTCAAGTCTGTCAATTTGGATTCTTGGACTCCAGAGCAAGTTGTGGTAATTATAGTCCTACTCTCCTATAGTCGCGCACTCGCTAAGCCGCCCGAATCGCCCGAAATATCCATTCTAATCTTGCCAGTCTCTTAACTCTCGCTATTTACTTTATTTCCCATAGTTCGCACGCGCGCGCGCGGCCTCAAATGTTGCGCACGCTGGTAGCCGCGGATCGCGCGCGACACATTCCGCCTAGCTGCGGGCTTTATTTTGCAGCCGCGCGTTATCTAGCGGCGGCTCTATTTGCGAACTGACTCATAGGCTTTATTGTCCTTGAGTAATAAAGTTTAACATTTGCGGTGTATGTTCGTCTATATATGTACGCGAGTGTGTGATGCCTTGTCCGGGCGTCAATTAAAAGTAAAAATGTCAGGCTGTTGTTGATTCGACAAAAAGCTCGCGAAATAGAGAATCCACGTAAGGGCAAGCAAAAGTTTGCAGAGGCTCGAAGAGCTTTCCGATCCGTCTGTAGTGGCTATGTAGAGCTCTGTATCAATGACGTTTTGAAATTTAATTAATGCCAATCTTCTGGTTCAAGTAGTGGTTTCAAATGTAAGCCAGCGGCGTCAATTGTATATATGGCTGCTCTACAACAATGTTTTTAGCTTTTCTCTGCCGATGAAATGTTTAATACTTTAGCTTTTTTTCTTCCTTTACACATTTTGCTTGCTCTCCAGTTTATAACAAAATTTTGAACGATAATTAAGCAGTATTGTTTCAGAATATTTAATTATTAAACATAGAGTGATAATAATTTATATTTTTCTAGAGCCTACAACAAATGGGCAACTCGCGTGCAAGGGCTGTGTATGAAGCTAATCTTCCGGACAGCTTTCGAAGACCCCAAACCGACTGCAGCTTAGAAAGCTTTATTAGGGCAAAATACGAACATAAGAAGTACATTGCCAGAGAATGGGTACCGGCACCATTACCAAAGGTAACAAATTCATCTATAATCATTTCTCTTCTTTAAAAAATCAATGACTTTTACGTAATTCCATTAATGTGTATTTTCGCAGGTAAATTGGGACAAAGAATTAGACGAGGAAGCGGAGAGGCAACGTAGGCGAAAAAAAGACACTCAAAAGAGTACCACACCTGCATTACCACCTGTGAAGAAGCCAGAAGTAGTGCCTCAAATTC
Source organism: Torymus sinensis (assembly GCA_030522985.1). Lineage (NCBI taxonomy): Eukaryota > Metazoa > Arthropoda > Insecta > Hymenoptera > Torymidae > Torymus > Torymus sinensis. The sequence goes on from JAPYZP010009673.1 coordinate 2,514, forward strand.
CAAAACCCCGTAGCTCTGTGAGCCCGAAACCCAACAGATCTAACGTCCCCAGTTCGGCTACATTAGACTTGCTCGGTCTTGGTAAGCTTAATTCGATACAACTTAGGAGTGAATTATTACCAACCTTTTTATTATTTAATAATTTTGCCTGTTTCTTTTTCTACAGATGCTCCGGAAAGTCAAAACAGTACGAACGGTTCCGCGTCCGGAGACGATATATTCACTTCATTTCTGTCCGCGCCCCCTGCATCTTCCGGTGCATCAACAAACGGAACTACGACTGAGAGTAATAGTACAAATAGCACGGCTAGCAAGTCCGAAGAAGAAAGTTTCTTTAATCAGCCTGCCCCCACGCCACAAGAGAAGAGCAAAATGACGAAGGATAGTATTTTAGCGCTGTATGGGACGCAACCAAGTCAACCTTTTGGAGGTTTGTTGAGTTTTGCTGACATATACCGTTGTTTATTAAATATCATTATACTTGTGCTAAAGAAGACATTTTTATGAAACAATTTACAGGTGGTATGTTTAATCAACAAATGCCCGCTCAGCAATTTCAGCAGACAATGTCCAACGTGAGTCCGTTCAATCAGCCTCCAAATCATTCCTTTCAATCACAGATGGGCATGCCCGGCGTTAATCAAATGAACGTCGCGCCCAATCAAATGAATCCTAATCAGTTTGGTGCCGTCTCGGCAAATCCTATGGCTAATAACGCTGCCATGGCTATGCAAGCTCAAATGGTAAGTGACAATTAAATTCTCGGTAATGCCTGCATCATGCTTTGCTGTAGGTCATCGCTAGTTCTTATTTCATGCCGTAGAGGTAGACAATTTATGTTGGAATGTTATCACAACTCTGCTATAGCAGCAAGGTGTGACAAATTCTGGTTCGCAGATGGTTCTAGGTAGCAATAACGGCTGGAGTGGAATGATAGCCGCGCAGAATTTGCAACCTGCGCCAGGAAGTAATCCATTCCTGAATTTGGGTGCTCAGCAACCGCCAACTCAGGCTTTCGGCCAGGTAGTTTATTAAAACCTTTTTCATTCTTAGACTTGCATAGTTTGTATTCATTGAATTTACTACATTTATCGTTTATTATTCTTTAGTTGCCCCAACAAATGTCCCAAATGGCTCTTGGAGGGATGAGCTTCCCCACCGCAGGAAAACCAGCTCCCGCGTCAATACCAGGTCAAACGCTCTCGACGAATTTGTGGCAGTAACGGTCTTTGGACTTAGTGCGTTCGTTTGGTGTTTTTTAAGCTAGTATTGGCCGGTCTACCTCTCCGTTGACCAGCAAAGTTTAGGAAAAGCAACGTGGCTCGCTATAACGAAGAAGCAAAAGTTAAAGAAACTCAACTCCTCGCGAGTGACTAAAATGGGCATGCAAAAGTGTCGCAATCACACAAAAGTACGTGAAAGAATTCACATTGAAAGCGAATATTCTCAGTATCATTGTCTAAGGATCGCAGCGAAAGCAATGTGCTGGACGATGACATTGTTTCGTAGGTGAGCTTCGTTTTGCTCGATGCAATTGTTCTTCATGTAGCAGCAACGCGGATTATATATCTTCCGTATACGGGAAAACAGCAACAACACTATGTATAATATGCATCACGAGATTTGACCGCATGTTTAACATGAAATGTGTAAGATGTAAATTTATTGTCGCATAATAGATTATTAATTTTTCCAATGAAAAGCCGAAGGATACAGCGTGTATATGTTCACCCATGAACCTCCAACGCCGACGTTCAATGAAGCTCATGGAAAAACCAAATGAAACATCGAATGACAATTTTAAGGACAAGCAACTTATAATTAGGTTTTCCTTTTTTATTGATGACGGCGACGCGCGATTAATCGTTTATATATATAATATAGCCTCCTCAAATTTAGACTGCATATACCGACTGCTGACTTTTGTGTCAAGTAAACAAGAATGACAGATGACATTACATCTTTGTCATCTTGTTGCTACTGTGTCTTTATATAACGGTTAAAAACAAAAATTGTAAATTATTCCGGAAATTCAAGATATCATTGCCTCCTGTTTGCATCTATAAAATAGTATAAGCTTAAGTAGCAAAATACTGAAATCGTTCGAGCATTTTTAGCTTGTAATAAAATTTTTCAAGTTTCAGTCGATCCTTCATGGTGCTACGTTGTAAAGCTAAGATTAGGAAAAAGTTATTCTTACACTTAAGGGGGGATGCGAGAAAAAGTGAATGTATAATAATATTTAAATAAGATACTTTTGCGGTATATACTTAGAAACATCTGTTAAATTTAATCATGGAAGAAAAACCGTCTTTCAATAATTTTTATAAGCAGACGTGTAAGACATGTAAGTATGAAAAGAATTCAAATGAAAAGATGCGTAAGAAATAGACTTTTAATACTTATTAGTTTTATTATATCTAGTGTTGGTTTTTAAAAAGTATTATTGGAAATTGATTCATTGTGAAAGTATGGACGTTGTGTTTATATCTTGATAAAATTAATGTATTAATTCAAAACTTGGACTTTGATAACTATTAGGAATCCAAGTGCGAATAAATAAAGTTATTAAAATTTAAATTCATGTTTACTGTTTTTATTGACTAATTTAGGAAAAGAAATTTTAGTCACATCCTCCCTTAAAGTGTTATAATAAATAAAATTACAGGAATGTCTACAGTATTTACAATTTTAATATTTATAACGGTCTTGTGAAGAATTTTTTATTAAAAAACAGTAATCTAAACGAACAATAATGAACTTAAAACCTATAGTTTTTCGAATAAACCGTCCAGGTTATTATAAACCCCTTTTAATAGTTACGATCATTCCGTATTAGTAATTATTTATTACAGTTGGCTATTGTGAACATCTTATTAAACAACTTTCATTTTATTTATATACATTGTTTTAATTTGTATCGTTAAAATCTGATGTAACTAAGTAACATTTAAAATTGTATGAAAAATTGTAAAAGAACGAAATTAATCGAGCTCGAAAAACCATTGAATGACAATAATTTAACAATGTCAAATACCGCCACTTATATGTTCTGATTTCGGCAAAGAGAAAGAAACGAGAAGAAGCAACGTTCGCTGATGCGTACTGTAACGAGTAACGATGTATAAGACATATTTTGAGTATTGAATAAGAGACAAAGAAGTTAATGCATTTTACAAAGAGGGTTCTTTGCACCTGCCTCATTATTAACGCACACGGCGGCGTATCGCGTATGTACCGAGAGCGCGAAGGTCGAGACTTTCTAGTTTTCTATCGCGCGCGCCCCAAGGACAAGAGGGTGCAGAAACTCGAAACGGCCGACTTGCCACAACTTCCTTTGTGCTTCAATGCTGCTCCAGAGCTTTTGTTGCGACAAGGTTTATTCTCTGCGTTCCCCTTTGACTATGTTTTGTTTTCTTATTCTTCCTTTTTTTTTGTTAAAGAAATTTAAAATAGTCTCCTGATACTGATTTCTTTTTGTAGCGACTTACATGTTATTTTTAGAGTATGTTACTTTTGACATTGATATGTTAATCAGTGACTGTGCAATGGTAATTCGCATATATATAGACTTTTGAAAAATGATTATTATTTTTAGATTGTTTTACAGTAATTAATTATATAAAAAATTGTATTATATAATACATAATTTAATGAAATCATTCGTTTTTATGTATATGTTTCAACGTTTAGTTTGGAATGGATTTGAAATTAATCTAATCCTGTGAATTCTTCCTATTTTTTTTGCACATTACAAGCATATTATCATTAAACTTAATAAGATAGCAATTATGAGTTATATGCGGCATTATACACCTACAGCCATATTTAAAAAAAAATAATTTTGTTGAGAAACGTTAGGATTTACAGTTGAGTTTTTATTGATCAGGTATTTTTTGTATATTCATTTGCATTTTAGGAAATAATAATGTTGTTAACAAAAACGGTACCAAAGCTGGTGTTTATAGCGATTGCTGAAGTTAAAAATGAAAACAGAGCAACTGAATATATTATTTTATTGACATACAAATAAAGCTAAAATTAAAAATTATTTAATAATAAAATATTTGAGATTGTTGTTTATACTTTGAAAGAACTTACTCCTAAAAAGATTATTACATAGATGTATGCATAAACACTATAATTATACTATACTTACTTCAACACTTATCGTAGTGTTTTATTTAAGTCGTTATGAATTGATATTTGTTGAAAAATTTTTTTTTTAATTTGGAAGAAAAAGAATTAAAGAATTTGAATTTTTTTTTCTTGTAAAAGAATTTAGCATAAAAATGAATGATTGGAAAATAGTAAAGCGCAAAAACTTTTTTTCAAACTGCGCGCCATGAAAACCATCACTGTCGGAACGGAACGCTCTCTTCCGCCATTTGCCGTGCTCATATGACTGACGCCGTGGCCACCCCGTGAAAACGCGCAGGCTGCCGCTTCGTTCACTTCCTGCGCCGGACCTTTTGCTTCTAGACCGCGGCCACGTGAGACTCTCATCATGGAAAAGCCCGTCGTTTTGGCTCGTGTTATTAAAGTTTTGGGCCGCACTGGCTCCCAGGGTCAGTGTACCCAGGTGAAAGTTGAGTTCCTCGGAGAGGAGAACCGACAGATCATCAGGAACGTGAAAGGACCCGTCCGCGAGGGCGACCTCCTCACTCTCCTCGAGTCTGAGCGTGAAGCTAGAAGGCTACGATGAGTACCTCCGCGCTTATTACTACGCCTTTATGTGAGTATTTTTCAGCTTTTAAATAATTTTTTGATTGTTAATGGGATGAGCAAGGTGTGGATGGTCTTTGTTTACTTGGGAGAGAGAGAGAATGACGAATGTTTCTGTGACGTATGTTTTTGAGGTTAACACTGTGTTAATAACAACGTGGATGTTTTTCTGTTGCAGATTAATATACAATTTTTTTTATGGAAGACCGTTACCAGCGACTGCATATTATTGGATCTAAGGCGGCGACGAGAAACGTGGACGTGAATCTAATGGTTTTTGAAAGTGTTTGCTTGTATAAAATGTTTTGTGACTGTACAGCGATGAGAGTTTGCAAGACTAGTGCTATACTATCTGGAATAAACATTTGCTGGTAACCCATAAATCGAATTCTTTTATTGACGTTACCTCAACAAACCCTTATTTATATTGTTTGTTTCATTTTTTCAAATTGATCGTTAGATATTGCTACATTTGTTGCTTGTGCAAGTCATGTTTTACAAGTTCTGTTTAGTAGCTCGAAAACATTTTTAATTATTTATTGATGATAATTCTTATTTCTACATTAGGACTGGGTCAATAAAAAAATATAAACAAAATTGATTAGAAAAATTATGGTAGTTTATTTACAATGTAACTTACATTTTTATGATGAAGGTATGCAATGATAATATTCACAGTAATAGTAATAACAGCGCTTTAATTTTTGTTTTATAAGAAAAGTGTTGGAGACCTATAGGAACCGAAATGAAATAATGCTTATAGAAATTTAATGAATATCAAAAAAGAAAGGTTATGTTCTTCTACGTTTTGGAGGTGGAGTATCTCTTGGACTTGATGAGGCCTTAAAATTATTATCAATGCTCTGTCTTGTTGGTCTCTTTGGTGCTCTCTTCAAACTTTCGCGGCTTGACTCGGAATCCTTGCGTTCTTTCTTTGGCGGGGGACCTTTAAACAGAACATAAACCATTTTTAATTTAAAATAGAAATAAATATATATCTGTTACTGATTATAAGTAATAAATATATATCTATTACTGATTATAAGGGTGTCAACTACAAACATTTAAATTTTATAATCGGTAATTATTAATGATTTTCCAATATAAAAGTTACTAAAAATATTTTTGAATCTTAAGGAATATACTACAAATTTTCTGGGTGTTTGATATTTTCAAAATTCAGGTATTTTTTATAATTTTCATTAAACGTTATATAATAGAAACAGAAAAAAAAAAATTTGGTTTAAATTTCCTTTTTCGATGATGTTTAATCACAAAGGTTTTTCAAAATATGATAAGTCGAAATGTAAAAGATGAGAATATAATAAAAAATGATGCTTAATTACGATAACAGTAAATTGAATGCTATACCAAATATTACTTATGGTTATCAAATCAGAGTTGTAATTTTTATTTACGTACCACTATCTTCCAAATCTTCTTTTCCTTTCAGGCGACCTTTGGTAGCCTTTTGTTCCTTTTTTACTTCTTTTGCTTCACGTTGCTTGACATCCTTCTTTACTTCCGGCTCTTTAACAACTTTCTTTACTTCTTCCTTTTTCCTTTCGACTTCTTTAACAGCCTTACTATCACGAAGAGTAATTTCTTTCTTAGCGACTTCTTTGACCTCCTTCTCTTTTTTGACTTCCTTAGCCTTTTCTTTCAACTCTTTTGGCTTTGTTTCAGTCTCTTCTTTTTTACGTGATTTCATAAGGTCTGCAAATTCGCTATCGGGCAAAAGAAAGTCTGTTTCATTGCTCGGGAAAGGCACATCTTCCATATCATCCTGTAAGTTGAATAAAAAAATCATGTTTTAGATTACGTAAATGATATATATTTGGAAAGAGTATTAGATTTTTAAAAGATGTATCATTTTAATGAAAGGGAAAGTTGACACAGCCGTGACATAGCAATACATTAGGTTGACTGTCAATCCTTTGTCTTGAACAAATGATAAAACAAACATATGAAAATACTAATAATGATTGCAAAGCTTACCAAAGTCATCAAATCGTACATTGACTTGAGATGATCCCAAATGGCTTTCAAGGACACATCTTTGTGGATTGCAGCGCGGAATTTCTCCCAGATGCAAACCATATGAAAGTACTTGTTTACTCCTGCGGAAAAACAACAAAACCGTTAAGGTTACGTTAGGCGAGGATCGACATTCTTAATGGGGCGTCGATCAGCGATCGATCGCAATGAAAACATCCCAGCCCTAGGCCAGTGTTACATAAATAAAAGTTCTAACGGCCGACATAACCTCAACGCGTGGGAAACTCGGTCACCGAGGAAAACGCACTCACCCACGGGCTTGTGGCCGTTCATGGCGAAGAACAACTGGATCTCGTTCTCAACGTTCCACTCGATCTCCTCGGCAGAGTCGGCCTGCTTCTCCTTCACGGCCATGGCAAGTCGTTGATGTTAAAACGGAAAATTTCACAACTATGGAGAGACTCTACCTCGTAGAGGAGGCTCGCGCGCACTGCTGCTGCTGCTGATGCTAGCTCCCACAGTCCTACTGGGACAACAATAACGCGCACAAGCGCAGCGCGCAACGTACACACATAACGGGGGCGATGCGAGAGACAGAGACGCTGCGTGGAGCGAGCGGCCCGAAGGAGAAAGACAAAGAGGGAGAGTAGAGAGAGAGAGAGAGAGAGAGAGAGATGAAGCGTAGTATTTGGAAACAGTTGCACGTCGCTGCCTGTCAGCGTCTCCCTCTTCTCGCTCGCTCTAAGCGTGTTTTTCTTTTTTATTTTCGTCCATATGCGTCTGGCTGCGCGCGCACGCATATTATACGCAGCTGGCTGAGGCTCAGCGTTGGCCTGCTGGCCTTTTCATAAGGCGAAGCGACCCAGAGGACGATTGATAATGTAGATTCGAAAGCAGCTGCGTCCACTTTTACTGTCAGCAGCTGCAACAGCTAGCAGCCAGGCCATCACGTGTGTCAGCTGAGACTTCCTACTTTACCGACGATCGCTGGGCCTGGGGCTTCCGTTGGCCGAGTGGAAGCGTTTGAATTCAGATGTCGTTTGGAGTCTTTGAAAAAACTTTGTAAGTATTTTTAATTGTAAAAGATCTGCTTTATGCAAAAATTGAATGTTAAAATCAAAGATATTTTATTTATAGCCAAGCCGAATTTCAATATATTTTGTATTTAAGTAATTATAAAAATAATAATTATTTTCAAAATGATTAATATTGATTGTTAAATTGTCATCGACTTGGTAAGTGTTTCATTCAAGTTTTCACGTTATTTAATTAACGGCCAAAATACATGAACCGCTTCCACCAAACAACATTTCCCACTTGAAAAAGAATAATCTTTCGTAAACTTTCAAAGAGTGTCCCTTAGACGATGGACTAAAGAAAGAATACTCCCTTATACTTACATTGTGACTATTTTTTAGTCAAATTTCATGGATTAGTGTCTCTAGTATAACCTCCTCTTTATACGCGAAAGCGGTTTACGAATTTACGCGTTCAGATTTCGCGTACGCCAAATTGGGCCTTTAGATAGACTGAAATTATATCCGAATTATTTTGACTCTTTCAATTAGAATTTTAATTACCAAATAAATAGTTTTCAAAATGAGTCTAATAGATTAATAATTGGTTATTTAATTAATCGCATACCACAAATTTTATCCGCGTCGGCGGCAATTTCAGAATCTATTCACAAAACAAGTTATTTAGAAATTAATTATACGTTTACGTATCATAAAAACATTCGATACTTGTGATAAATTTTATAAATATGTAGATTTTAATAGTTCTACTATTGCATTGATCTTTGCGGATGTGATAGTTGTTGGTAGCAAAATTCGCGCCATATAAGATATAACATTATCGATCGTTAATTTTCGCGATACTCTAGAAATTATATGTTATGTGTACATCTTAAAATGTCATAATTTATAATTTTTCTCTTTATTTAAAGACCTCCTATTGCACAAGAGATTTCTAGCTTTCTCTTCAGGTGCAATACGTTTATAGTAACTTTATACAGGGTGAGTTATTATAGAAGCTTAGGCTATACATAAACCTGCTAATTTAAGAAGCATAGATTTTCAAGTCGAAAGGCCAAACTGTACACAACTTTTTATTCCCATGGTGAATATAAAATGAATTCATTTTCATATAAGATTGCACGCATTGTACACCATATAAGTCTCCAATCTCGAATATTACCATGTAACAAAAATCGTTACAATCTTAATCTCGGAAACGATCGCATTCCAATATTTCATACTTATATATTACCTAACGCTATACTTATAACGAAAGCTACGAATTTCTCTCGCCGCTGAGATAACCACTCGTAACTCGCGAGATCTACTTTTCGCATTATAATACCCGCAGCCTATGGATACACGCCACCCGAACAGCTTCCGTCCGCACCGATCGCGGCTCCCGCGTGTTTTCTCGCGTACCGCAATCAGCGACTCTTCGTACACATACCGTGTATACACATACATATACACATAGCAAGCTATGCAGTCGCGCGTCTAAACCGCAGAAACGCGTAATGGCGGAAATAATTAAATTCCGCGGGTAGTAGTGTAAGGTGAAAGACACGCCGCGGCGGTGCGCATGAAGAGATATATAAAGGAGCCCCGGGGAGGCAAGGAAAGGAAGCGAAAGAAAAGTGGCATCCAGGCGAAAAAGTTGACGAGCCGTCGTCGGCGAGCGGTGCGCAGCTGGTGCCGTTAGCCCGTCCCTGTATTTTTCCCGACGACGACG
>JAPYZP010009675.1:0-18060 GCA_030522985.1 Torymus sinensis
AAGAAACAACAACGCTTCCGTTTTTATTATACGCGCCACCGCAGTTTCACTTTCCGCTTTACGACGGATGCGCAGTTTCGACGTTTTGTTTGTTTTTGTTTTTTATTATCGTCGCGCGCGCGTCAGTGTCAAGATTGCACGTTGCGGTGGTCTCGAAATTTTTAGCCAGCAACGCCGCCCGCGAGAAATGCGACTCGGAAGGGCGGAAATGCGGATGGGGGTATTACTGTTGTGGAAGGATGGACGGAGCAACAGCCTGCGCCGTAGTGGGAGATTTACATCTGCACCGGGTCCGGCCAGTTTCACCCGCGGGTTTTGTGGGGCCGAGTCGGGAGTGCAGAATACAAGCGAGAGTCGCGCGAGCTGACTAATGAAGAGAAAGTGGTTTGATGCGGCGGTTAGGAAGTTTTTATGATGGCGAGTCTAATCGAGTTTTCGTTGAGGATGATAAGGAAGTTTAAGGCTAGCGTATGGATACGCCATATTAATCAAGGTTTGTAATCTCGATTTTTGGGTATTACTTGAATAAATGATAAAATCCCAGAATATCTGTAGTCGGAATTTTCTTCTTTACATATCTTCCACGTATAATTTGTCTCGTTCTTAACGCATTAATAATGTGTACCAGAAATATTGAGAACATCTAAAAATGCATTTGTAACAGAATTATTTTTTAGCATAATCATTATCCTTAGAAAATCTTTAAAAATTGACGTAATTTCAAACGTGAATTATTCAGTCACGAACTGTCGTATGTGTAAAGTTTGAAATACGCAAATGAAACTAGAGAAAACGGATGTTATACGCGAGAATATTTTCCACAGAACAAGTTTAGTCTCACATGGATAAAGTTGGAAATCAGTACTTGAAGCATCAGGAAAGCTTGAAAGTATACGACGCGGTTACGCCGCAGGCAATGAAAAATGCAAAACAGGTGTCTGGACGACTGCTAAGTTCAGGTCCAGTTTGCCCCCACTAAAGCAGTGTTTCTAGGGTGGAAGTCAACGCAAGAACTGTTACGCTATTATTGTAATATTAAATTTACTATGAAATTTGGTATGTTAATGTTACTAAATTGAAGATAAAACATGTAAACAATAACAAAGAGCTTGGAATAATTCATGTAATAACGACGTTAACGATTTCGCTGTCGAGAATAACATTACGGTTGCTCTACAATCATAATATAAACTAGAACTATAATTATTTAAATCTAATAAAATTATATCAACTAAACTGGGTTACTGTAGTTGATGAATATTTTATTAAAAACCTATACAGTGATTATGTTTCAATGGCACGTATATAGCACGAAAATACCAAGTAAATTCAGACATGTGGATTCTTGTTCTTTGTCAGAGTCTATTTTTTTTTATTTTTACAATTTTTCAAGTTTTTTCTTTTTTCTTTTTTTGATTTTTCAACGGTCCTTTATAAATAACAGCATACGTTAATAACGAAAACAAACACGTACGTCGCATGTATTTGTAAAAAGCTTTTCAATGATTAAATATATAGACTCTGATAGCATATGAAAAACAAAAAAACAAAAATATTAAAACTCTAAATTTCACGCTTCTATGGTACCTCGTTGAACAAAAAAATGAACCGTTACCTTTTCATCCTATTTACTCAGTATTGTTACAGTATTGTAACAATACTGTAACATTTTTCATTTTTAGCAAAGCATTCGAGAGAGCGACGATTGAGAATTGACCTACACCGTTTCCTTTATCCCCATAATTTTTCATCATCCCAACTCACACACCGACAATCTTGTTTCTCCCGCCAATTCATTCAACCTCCCCGTATTAGCCACAAGCACATATCCTTATCGTACGCGCGCAATAGTCCAATTCCACAGGGGGGGGGGGGCACCCTGGAAAGGATTTCAGCGGGATCGCTGCTCAGACTGCGACACGTGCCATATCCCGCGGAAAAAGACACGCGCCGCAGCGAGGATAAAGGGAAAGAGAGGCTGGTACTCGCGCGCGAGAGAGAGAGAGAGAGATATCGATCTCCCGCCCATTAAGAGAGAGAGAGAGTCGAAAAGTTTACCAACTGGAAAAAGTAGGTTAAGCCAAGCCCGACCCCCTACTGCGCTCGCTCGCGAGAGAGAGAGAGTTTCGTACGTACGTATACGCGAGAGCGTACGGAAACGTACGTACTTACGTGCCCTCTTTACCTGAGGAGAAAGAGAGAGAGAGAGAGAGAGAGAGAGGGGCGATCGATATGGGTCGCCGACGGCGCGGCAACGACGTCATCGATGACGACGACGACGACGACGGCGGCGGCGGGAGAAGGTGTCGAGGCCAATTCGCGAGGAGCGAGGCTGGCATAATAAGAAGCAGGCGAAAGTCGCCTCTAACGAGAGGGATGATCGCGCGTGGGGGGTGTATTTTTAGCCGCGGGTGCGCTCGATTTGCAGCTCTCGAACATCGTAATAATAATGACCGTTGTATAATATTTACAGAGATTAATGATGCATATTACGGTTACGTAACGCGCGCCCGCGCCGCGCAAACATCATCGTTCACAATTAAAAGCGAGAGGCTAAATTAAAGCCGCTAGATTATTCAGCGCGCAAACGTCCGCTCTCGTCGATGATATACATGTATATCGAACACACGGCACAGTCTTCTTTCCAACCGGACGCGATCGCAGTGCTGCGCGCTTATTAGCCCCGACTGGGGTGGTATCTCGGATTTCAGCAAGTTGGCACGTGCTCGGCGTTTTCTCGCACTGAAGAACAGTGGGTGTGTGTGTGTGTGTAGCACGTTGGTATAATCACCTCTCTCGCGGCGAATTTCGAAAGTTCGGATCGCCATAGTATATATATATATACGGCGACAATGCCACGCGTATGTCGATCGCCTCAAAGATTCATGCGACCACTTCCCCCCGCAAAGGATGAACAGCCTCTGCTTCTCTCGCATCACGCGGCCCGCACACACGGGATATATATCCCCGCGCGTTCAGCTCACGTGCGGCGCATCTCGAACCAATGCATGCTTAACGCCGCTATCCGCGAGATCCGTCTCCGAGACAAATCTGCCGAATTCTCCGATTCTACTCCACCCCCCGGCCCTCTATGTATATATGTATATACCTCGCGCGCGTCATAAATAAACCCACGCGGCATTCATTGTGGCGAATCCGCGCGAAAAATTTTGATAAATATTTATGAAGCCGCCGCGGGGAAAAAATGAGCTCTCACCACGCGCGCGCGCGCGCTGGTGTGTATTTCGTTTCGGTTTCCGAAAAATGCTTCGCTGGCGGACCAAGAGAGAATGAGAGAGATCGCGAAAGCGCGACGTCGCGTTCTTCCGTGTGTGTATATGGGGTGAGTGCGAGCGAGTGACAAGGGCAGCATTATTATTTTAAGAAGCGTAGCGATTTTCCAGATGTGGGGGTTGTATGATTTTTTTTGTTTTATGTAAAGTTAGAAATAGGCCGTGAACTATACGCAAATTTTAAAAAGTGTGCACGATATCAAATGTATACGTACGTTAGAAATTGGAACCGCGTTTAATTCATAAAAATCCGAATCTCCATTATACTATTTTAAATAATCCAAAAACGGCATATAATCTAGAATTTCAAATTCGTGCAATTTATGTCGCTCACGTCTCGACGTCACTCTCAAAAAACGTCAACTTTAATCAAGGCTTTTCGCAAAAAACTACTCATCTTTAAAAAAGAAGAAGAAGAAGAAAAAAATGATAAAACTAGGAGCCGGTTTTCGCCACGCGCACGCGCGCGCGCCCACACACGTAATTCCCGCGGTATTTCCAAAAGCCCGCCCTCGAGAATTTTCAATTTTCCCACGCGCCTGCGATACATATACGTATACACAAATTTTTTCCGCAACCTCAGCCTCCGCTTAATGAAATTCCGTCTCTGCAAAATCCATCCCCTCTGGCTGATACACACACACACACCCGGTAAAAAGATACACTCTGCTCTTCCTTGAAATATTACATGCGCGGCGTTCAAAACACACACACACACACACACACAGAGACTGCAGGGTGAATCCCTTGGCCCGTCCGCTGATCGATAGTCTCTTCCAGTCAATTTCGCAAGGGAGAGAGAGAGAGAGAGAGACTTGGCAATCTGCGCGTCAGATGCACTCGGAATTTGATTTATTCCCCGTCGCTCCACGGCGAAAGATCGAAGTTCCATTGTCCTGCGGTTCTCGATGATTGCCGCCGCCGCGGTTATTTATCGCGGGGGCGAGTGTCCCGCGAGGATTTCCCGCGCGCTATCGTGTTTTGCATTAGAATTATTAAAATCAGACTCAAGATTTTCCCTGCGCCCGTTTTAGCATGAGAAAAGAGCTGACCCACTTAGAACCCCGCCTAATAAATACCAGCAGCCCGCGAATAACTTTTCGTTGTATAGTGCGGGGGCTATCTCCGCGGCCATTCAGAACCGATCTCGTCGCAAAGAGAAGTGATAAACGGTTCCCCGATAATGAGCATTACTGCAATTTCGCAATTGCGCTTCGCGAAATGAAAGAACGAGTCGCGCGCCAAAAAGCGTTTAATGAAAACTAACGAAAAGCTGCGAGGGATAAGGGGAGAAAAAAGCAGCGCCGCCGCGCGGTGGACAAAGGCGCGCCCGCGCGCGCGAATCGGGCATGAAGAAAGCGGCGGCGAACAAAGAGTGGGAAGAATCGGACGATTCCAGATGATGATCGTCTTATATATACACAGAGAGAGAGAGAGAGAGAGGAGCGCCCGGTAATTATGACTAATGCAGCTGCCGCCCGTTGTCTCTGTCCATCTTGCGATTCTGCGAATTAAAGTCAACTTTTCTTTCTCTCTCTATCTCTATTGATTTGGGAGAAAAGTTGAAGCACGCGTATAATTGGAAAAAATAAAAGCACACTGCGCAGTGCGGCGCGTTTCTTTTAGACAGTATAATGGCGAGTTTGAACTGTTTTTAGGACGCGAAGAAAATTCAGGTTATCGAGGGCACGTGGGCTTGTATATTTTCGGTCGGCAGAGTAGACGATTTTCGAATTCGCTGTAATATCTTGAGGTTTGTCGTAATACGATGGGAGGAGAGCTCTGGAAATGTCGAATATTTATACGAGATGTTGTATTTTAATGAGGCGAATTTATATCTTTATTGGATGGAATAAAATTTTCATCCTTAAGTAGCCAGGGGATTTCCATATATATGTATACGAGAATCGAACAATCGTGTAATTCATATATAGAGAAAGAGCCTAGAGCGGCAAAGTCGAAGAAGAAGACATACGTCAATTTCCAATTCCGCGCAACATCTCGCATCAAATCCCGGCCGGGCCGAGGACCCGATAAGAATCCCCGACATTAGGAAACGGATGTATATACATGTACAAGCGACTACGACGGCGACCGCGAAATAAAATCATTCTTATCGGGCCGGCCAATCGTCTTCTGTCTCTCATCTCTCCCGATCCGAAAAATCATCTCCCTCTCTATCTATCTTTCTTTCTTTTCGTCGCAGCGGAGAGATGTGTTTTTCCGCGCACGAAAATCAGATTCCGTTCGATCGCCGCAAAGTAGCTTACAATAGACTTTCATCCGATTGATGCTCGAGGAAAGTCGACGTCGACGGTGGAGGGGAAGTAGGAGGAGGAGGGGAGGGAATAAAAAGTTTCGTCGGAGGGGGAAAACAGAGCAGCGGCAAGGACACAATCCGCAAATCGAGTTTGCCACGCGGGGGACCTAGAAACGAAAATTTCGTCACTCTAGAGGACGCCGCACACGTTCTTTATACATACATACATATGCTTACACATACAGTTTAGCTGGAAAATTATTTTTTCACGATCAAAAAAAAAAGAAAAAATACTCTCCCGCAAATCGATGATATACGCATAGAAAATCTCCAAAAGCCCGAGCATCAGTCCCGTCCCGAAAGAAAAAGTGAAATTCCGATTTTACAGCCGGGTAGCCGCAGTAAAAATTTGTCCCGAGCCATCTCGGACTTCCCACCGTTGAGGCGAAATGCACACAGGGGCGGGGGCGCGAGAGTTATGAAGATTTTTATTTTCATCGGTGAGGCGCGCGGAGGTACAGCCGGGACCAGGTGGAAATTGCATTATGTAATATTCAGGATAGCCCCGGCTGCGGCCCGCCGGAATTGCGTTTTCTCCGTCTGCACTGGCTCGCACACACACACACACACATGAATTTCACGCGCCGAACTCGCGTCTTATTGCGGCCGCAAGTTTTTCAAAAAAATCTTTCGAATATGCTTCTGTCGAGTGTGTGGCATACGTGCTGTAGGGATTGAATAGAGGAGAGCAGGCGACTTACGAGTGCGGGATGAATTCGTGGTGAAATGTATCGGCTGGTACTCACCTGTAACAGAAATACGGATAATAATTAATGATAACGTTATAATTACGCACGTCAGCGTATTAAAATTATATGTATATTATTATTTGTAAAACGCAACGTCGCATCGAGCGTTAATATCAGCGGCCTGCGCGCTGATATATATCACGATGAAGCGGTAACAATACCCATATGCGATTTCATATATATAATTTACGTCGCACGCATGGCCCAAGTATTTAGAAGCGAAACAACAATCGTCCGCGTATTATATACGCGCATCAAGCCGGAACTAATTACTTTTCAGCGCGCAGCGCAGCGAGGCCGAAAAGTGGCTAGAGAGATCAATTTATTATAAACCGACCGCAAAAACTGACTCGCGTCAATCGCACGCGTACGCGCGGTCTGCGCTTTTATTTTATTTTTTTTTTTTTTGTTCCACACGCTGCTACTCCCCGGTGAGAAAGACATTCGCGGGCGATGTGCATTTATACGTTCAAACAGACAGCGCGCGGTATTTCGCCGGGCGCTGCGAAGCTTTGTTTGCCCGTCGGCGAATTCGCGCGCGCGCGCGTGTCGCTGATGAAATTGTTAATTAGGTTAATTGTAAGTGTACTTAGTTAATTGTGCCGTGAATCGAAACGGGCTGCGCGCGCGCCGGACGAAATATCGCGGTGTCTGTCTGTCTCTCTCTCTGTACGTATATATGTATATGGATCGCGAAATAATGACGAAATTCACCGGCGCGAGGCCGCGCGGGGATATATGATTATAAATAAATTATTCCGTTATATATTTTGTGTAATCAAATTGTTATTTAACGCGCGTCGACGAGTCATAACGGAATTATTATTCATCCGCGTTAATTCGTATTATCAGGGTGATTATTGCGATTCTCTTACGCAACGAAGAAAAAAAAAGGGGGGAAACGTCCTCAAGAGTTAAACGCTGTGTGTACGCAGTGCCGGCGATAGCGGTTGGAAATTGTAGTCGTCGCGCGGGCCGGTAACGTAACGAGCGATTGATTAATTAATTAATTCATAATTCATTCGTTAATTAATTTACGTTTGCATCACGCCATATGCGACCCTAATAACTCTTAATGTCGTCTGTGCGCTGTTGGATGAAGAAAAAAAAGTCCTCTAATAGACGCACTCCGTTCGTTTCTTTTTATTACAGCCCCATCAACGTTGTTATACAATGTTTTCGTTTTAATGAATATTTGTCTATGGTAAACTGCGGCTGCACGTATATGTATAATAACCCAATAAAAATTTTTCGGCTGTAGAATTCGTTCGCTGCAATAATATAAACAATTGCCAATGCAAATTGCAGAAATCAGAGTTGCATTCGATTACTTCGGAAACAATCATTACCAATTATATATACATTTCATCACGCACAAACGCGCAAAATTACAATTAAATGTTCAAACTCGATTACAAAAGAAAGAAAAAACCGTATCATTCGAGGCAAGTGTATACACACGCGCCGGCTGAATCTTTCAGCGGGCTAATGCCAATTCGGAGTCTGTCACCCGTCTCGTTCTCCCCTCGCGCTGTCTCGTCTGCCTCTCTCTCTCTCTCTCTCTCTCCATGCTGTACCGTCGCTGTGTTTATACTGCGCGCGTTCGGTTAGACCCGGCGCGCCGCTGCACGCGTTAAATTCTTCATCGCCAGGGGGAGTCGAAGTGTTCGCTGTGCTATAAGGACCAAATATATACGCGTTGAACGAGAAACGAACTCGAATCTATTTGAAATACGGGCAATCGTTAATAATATTAATTATGAATATAAACAGTAATCACAATTTCTCATATAAATAAAAGAAATGAACAAAAAAAAATCCAAGATCAAGCGGTGACCTCATAAAAAACATTGGGCATGACGCAAATGAGTGGAGTAGAGGAGGAGAGAGCGGCAGAAAGACGCTCGCTACTCCTCCACGTGGCTCTTAAATAAATTTATCCCTCGCAAAGCTCCTTAGAGAAGCGCCGAATATCGAGACGCACCGACTTCTCTGTGTAACCCTTCCGCGCGCGCAACTTTTCTCATAACTTTCGCCCGCAAAGTGCATTCGGGGTCGTCGTCGTCGTCTCTCTCTCTCTCTCTCTCTCTCTCGGCTAACTGGATTTCCCGGGGGAATTTTCAGGACAAACATAAGTGGCGCGCGGAAAGAGAAATAGCGAGCAGGGAGAGAGAGATAGAGAGAGAGAGAGAGAGAGAGCGCGGGGACCGACTTTTTCCCGGAGCAAATAAATCCAAAGTCGAGGCGAGCCAGCGAGTAGCGTTCGGTCCGAGAGAGAGAGAGAGAGAGAGGCTCGAGCGCGAATATATTAGGAGGATGCAGCCAGCGAGCGAGCTAGGTTTCAAAGTTGTATGGCGCTGGTATTTTGGATTTTTTTTTATAAGGGATTTGGGGAAAATGTGGAGTCTAATGATGATTAATAAAATCTAAAATAGGCGAAGTTATAGGAGAATATTTTACTTTTGCCATTTTTCTTTGATTCTAGTGTTCAAAAGTTCACTGGGCTGGTTAAATATTTATCCGTGTGAATGAAGTTAGCATACTGTTTCAATATTGTAAGAATAAAAATTTAAATATTTACACAGCAAATAAAAAATAAAAAAATTATTACACTCCACCTTCAGTAATCTACCATAGAAAAAAAGAAAATGAGCATCTTCTCCCAATCGAAGAATAGTTCACTTCCCCTCCCCATTATAAACCTACTCCTCCCGCCCTCATGAATACCATCCCGCGTCTTCGCAATATCGCACTCGCGGCCCATAATTTTTTCAGCCGGCGCATAAAGCACCCATATATACCACCGCCGCCGCCGCCTCATACATGCCCTCTCGGACGTTCATTCGTCCGGAGAACTACTACCAGCAGCGGCAGCAGCAGCAGCTTCTTTGACTTCTCTCACGGTCGATCGCGCTGGGCGCGTCCTGAATAAATCGAAGCCAGCAGCCCGGAAGTTTCTCCAACTCGCGATTTTATCAATTTTTCATGAGCCAGGAGAGGAGCGGCAGTACAGCGCGGCAGCCGAGCACTCGTTCATCACTATTTTAGGCCGATTTGCACTGTTTATGTCGCTTTGTCCGTGAGCCGGAGAGACGGCATCTGTCGGCCCGCCGATACATTTAAGATGAGAGAGAGCTGCGAGCGGCTGCTGCACTGTGTAGCGCATTATATACAGCAGAGTGGCTCTCTCTCTCTCTCTCTCTTCTATGTATAGTCTACACATACTTTCGAGAAAAGTTAAGCGCCTCCGCCGTCTAAATTAACCAGAATTAAGACGCTCGCAGCGTTATTACTACGGGGCACGTGTATTCGTGCAATATAGCGCACAAAGAAGCGGGAGCGCGCGCTCGAGGTAGAAAATTGAAGGGGCAATCTGCTACCGCGCGCGCGGCGCGTTCCTCGCCTACATCAGCTACGCAGATTCGACTCGCGTAGTTTAAAAAATGCATCGAGCATTGTATGCATAATGCATCGGAGCGAGCGAGTTCGACTACCGATATATAAAGTGACAAATTTGAGGCGGAGGAAGAGAGAGAATTCTGTCTCTGTATGTATCGGAGATGCGGTTGCCAAAGTCGCCTCGTTTTCCCGTTTCATTAGCTTTCGGCCGGAATTCGATTTCGACTGTGTCTCTGCGAGGAAGGTTTTTATGCCCCCCCCCCTTTTTCTCCAGGGTATCTATAAAAGATGAGGCGCACGCTGCGGTGTACGTAATATCGAATCGGAGGCTGCGAAGATTCGTTAAGTATATTTATTTCGTATGCTTTTGAGAATGAGTAAAATATAGAGTCTTGTAAAGAGGGATAACGTGGTCAGTGTGGACTGGAAAATTTTGATGTTATGGTAACTGCTGTATTTAATTTCTTGTCGATATTGTGACTTTAGTTTAGTTTTTAGTGCATGGGGAGGAATTTTGTAGTAAAGAGATCAACATTCACATAAAAATTACTATAATCTATAGCAAAAATTCCTATTAAATAGTATTTACAATCAAATATAGTAATTTTCTACTATAAAATATTTCTGCTACAACGTTCAAGATTTTGGTTTGAAAATACTATCAAATATATATATATATATAGTGACTTTACTAAAATTTTCCTCGGCGCACAAGTCAAACCAAACTTGCACGACACCGTATTTTAGATATTAAACGACGTTATTGCTTTTTTACTTCAGACTCTATACCCGGAAATTCGTTGCTTTTCGAAAAAGCAGCAAGCGAGAGAGACAGCCCACGCTCCCGCCATTTTTCTAGTAATATTAAAATCTAGGAATTCTCCTTTAGAATACAAACCGCTGTTCCTCTGCATCGCTCTTACAAAAAAAAAAACCGCCCTGAGAAGTTTTCTTTAAAAAAATAATTTTCCAAGACGCGCTTGCCGCGCAGCCTCGGCGATAATTTTTTTAGCCCCGAAAGTAACGCTCGCGCGCCTCGGAGAAACACAGACACACATATATACATGCAGGAGTACAAATAAAAGATTACCAGGCGAGAAGGTGACACGGCGACACGGGTGTAAAAAAGAAAGGGAGCTGACGGCGAGAGTAGAGAGAAAAGAAAAGAAAGCCCGGAGAAAAGAAACGCGCGCGCGCGCCTCCGTGTCGCTCATCGTTTTGTACGCGAAGGAAGGAGAGAGAGAGAGAGGGAGAGAGTGAGGGTTAAAGTATTTCCTGTCGCTTTGTGCCAACTACAACGTCGGGGGCGCGAAGGAGAAAGAGGCGGGGAGGGGGAGAGAGAGAGTTGGTAAACGCGTTTCGCTCCGTGTATATAGTTTTCAAGAAGTTACTTTCGAGCGGGCGAGCTACACGCGGCAGGAATTTAATTGGCGCGAGAAATAAATAATATACGCTCGGGAGCGTGAGAGAGGATACGCGATACATTAATAATTCACGCGTATATATATATTCGAAATTTTCGATTTCATATCAGGCAACAACACACGAAAATTGATATATATATATATTTTTATTCACAAATGAACGCGACGCCGGGTCGAATATACATAATACATTTAAACATTTATATCCACACTCCACCTACACGCTCGTATAAATATTTGCCAAAGCAAACGAAACGCAAAGGCACACAAACAACCGTATACCCATTTCTTTCTTTTATATATTAACAGGCAAACTACATATTCGTTCGTTGTTTTTTTTTTTGCGAGCCTCGCGACTAACAATCCTCGATTCGGGGGATACTCGCTCGGACGCTAATTCCGCGCGTCGGCGGCCGCCACAGAAACCGCGCACCGATTGCGCTATTACGCCGATGTGTGCGTATAATACGTGTGTGTGTGTGTGTACGCGGAGAGGGTCTCGCGTTGCAGCGCCGATGATCCGCGCCCGCGCTAATTACCACCACGCGCGTGTGTGCGAGAGCTGTTTTACCGATTAGCCGATTAGCTCTGACGGGTCGTATACCGTTGAGGGCTGGTCGGATTTGATCGTTTTTCAGGGAGCCATTTCGCTGTGGATTTTGATATGTGGAATGACTGTATAGTTTGATTTAAAATGGTTATAAGTGTGAAGGTTTTTTAATCTCCGTGATTTTTCGACATTTCGAATAACTTGTAGTATTGAGAAACTTTTGTAGAAACATACTATAAAATGTAAGATCACTAGGACACTGTTAATATTATATTAAGTCGCCTCTTGTAGTTATTAAATCACTATGAAACTTTAACACAGGAAACTCTAGATACTCCAAACCCAAACCAGCATAACTTATCTATACAATAGTAAAGATAAATAAGAAAAGTATCATGTTATATTTGCACGAAAAGGCTAACCATTACACCGATAGCTTATTCGCACATCCCTGGCATCCTTTTTTTTTTTTTTTTTTTTTTTTTTTTTTTTTCGGTCCGGTAAAACGCGCATTTCGCATTTCGCCGTGCGCGCCCGCCCGCCTCGCAATCGCAGCGTAATGTTTTAATAAACTCGCAGCTCGAAAATTCAACAAAACCCATCCAGCCGTCATGCTCGTCTCGCGCTTTCCGAAATTCACGCCGGCAGATGTTGCCATCATTACGCAATCATTCTTCATCAAATAAATAATTGTCGTAAACGCGGGACGACGCGTCGAAAAAGCCCATCGAATTTAAAAACAAACAGACATTAAGCGGGCGCATTAAGCCCGACCGCGCGCCGGAATTAATTACGGCTGGCCTCGCGCACACACGCCAATTTCGCGAAATAAAAATAATAATTACGCAAATCGAATTTTTCCCGCGCGTCGTGCGTAAGCACACACACACGCCGCTGCTGCTGCTGCTACGACCGAAATTAAAGCTCGCCCAGCCCGCGCCCATTTATCTACTGCGTAAACGCGGTCGCGGCCATCTCTCGTTCGTCCGCTCTATATCGACGGTGTTCCCGCAGCAGAAAACATTTTCCGAGCGATGACGAGGCTCTACTAACGTACATAAAAAGTGTATAGCTTTAATATTACACCATCTGGCCCGCGGAGATCTAATCCGATTGGAAAGTTTTTCCCGAATTTATATGTATCTTATTCGAGCTGCTGCACAAGGCAAAAGGGATACGCCGTAACGTGATATTCCCTTTACAACAATTTCGCGGGCAAATTTATTTCCGTTTGTGTTTGGGGGGGGGGGGGTGGAGCGAGGGGCAGAAGGAATTTATATTCGATACGAAGTTTACTCTGCATAATCAATGCGGCGGATGCGCGCTGGGCGGCGCATCAATATTGATTGAAAAACATAAATATGCAACCTCGTTATATTATCGAGTATTAAAATTCGCGCGCGCGCGAGTTTGTACACACACACACACACACATCATGCGCGCGGAGGGTGCAAATTCATGTAAAGGGCGAAATAATCCGCGCATTATACTGATTGAAAAATACGTGCGAACGTGATTGCATAATTCAAACCGACGGTGACAAAAAAAAAAGCCCCTCTCACTCCCTATTAATTCGCTAATAGCCGTTTCTACGAAAAAGAAAAAGCCGCCTATAACTTCAAAAATCCCATTAAAAATTCAAAACTCCACGCATATCAACTCCTTTGCGTATCAATGAAAAAAAGAAATTGGAGATGGCAATAAGCTTGATAACCTCGACGGCGGAGGTCGATGCATGGGGAATCGATCGATATACGCGCGCGCGCGCGCGCGATAAAAGGGGTCCTTTTAATCAAAGCGAGAGCAAGCAGCAGTAGCAGCAGTGCCGGCTGAATTTCGGCCTCCCACGATTAGGGTGCAGAGAACTAGGGGGGGGATTATTTATGCACGAGGGCAAAAGCCGGGCATTGTCCGGCAGGCAGTCGCGGTTTCGCGGCCGTTCCGCGCTCGCGATTCTGCGCTGCGTTTAGGGGGCCGGCGGCGGCTATAGGGATGCATGGGAAATGCGTGTATAGATAATGGGAGGGAAAAAAAAGACGCGGTGGAGGTTGTTGGTTCTTTTGGGGTTGAGACGTGGAATTGGGAACGAGGCGGGGGGGGGGGGGGGGGGGGATATGAGCTTTGAATTGGCGAGTGGGGCGGGAGAAAATGTTAGCGTTTGGAGTTTGTGGAATTGAGGGCACAAAGTGATTCGAGGCGTGCCGAGAGGAATGGAAAAATATAAGTAGTAAGTGTTCAGATATGATCAGACCTCGTGTATCGCAGGTTTTATTTTATTTAAAGAATAAGAACCATTTTTTTTTCAACTGTATTAACCTTAAAAAAATGCATCGATCCATCTGATAATTAATGCAACGCAGTTTGAGAAGATATATATATAAAAAAGGAAAATAACAATTACTCTCTTCTCTTCCGCATTATAAATATTGCACCCGGAAATGAACAAAAATCCAAGTTCCAAAACGGCGCTGTGAAAAATTCAATGGCGCGAGGAAATTGTGAGGACACGCCGAGGCGCTTATGCCATTACGGGGGGGGATGGCTGATTATGAATTCCCGTGTCAAACTAAATTGCGCCGGGGCGTTACAATTGAATGCGAATATCGCGCGACTGCCGCGCGATACGGAAAGTAGTTTCATAATTAAAACTTTTCATCAACTCAATGCTCCGCCGCGCGCCCGGCGTTCGTATTGAGATATATAAGCGCGAATCTGCGCGAGAGCCGAAACGCGCGCGGATGGAAATGACCTAAAAACACGGTTGAGCTTATTTTAACGCTCCGGCTCTAAGTAATTTTAATCTAATTTTCAATGTAAGGTGTGTGCGGGTTATATATACATCTCTTCCTCTCGCTGTGTATCCCACCAACGTTGTATTAATTATTCGGAGCAAAGTTGTAATTATACGTTATTCTATCTCGACTTTGCACTTATTATGATTTTCATCTGTAAATTCTCAGATTTTAATGATGAATTTTCCGCTACCCTTTATTAGAAGCCTATACATAGATAGTTTGTAAATTATGCCGAGCCCAAATATAGAGTAAAGGAACCTACGTTTTTAAGTAATTCATGCCAACCTATAAATAAAAAAAAATCCTTCAACAGCGTCAGATGCTTCATCTTTATCGAATTTCAGACTAATTCTATTGTACGTAAAACGTGTTTTCGCTTTCAATTGTTTCGAATATCGGTTTCTAGACCACATATAGAAATGAAAATTTGAAAATTTTTAAGAGATATTCAATAAACCAATACAAAATTTCCCCCGAAATATACGATAATCAAATCTCTGAAATATGGTTTGGAAAAACATTCTTCAAAAACTCTATTATGTCGTTTCGTAAAAGGAAGAATCAAATAAAAGATCTATGCATACAAATCATGTATAAAATCATAATAACATCCAATCTATATAAACATTCATACTCATCTCTACAAACAAACTCCATCCAACTTATGTCCAACCGTTACACCCTGAAATCGAACCCAACCAATCACCGCACATCCACAACCCAATCTCGAAAATACACCCACACACAGAAAAAAAAACCTCTCACCCCCCGAAAGATCCGCTATACCCCATTGCTATCAGCACCGCAAACGATCTCATCTCCGGGAAAAGAAGCGATTCGCGCACGGGCCGCCGGTCAAAAGCGCCCATCGTCGAAATGCCGCGCGCGATCGCGGCTGAGTAGCAGCAGCAGCGGCGGCTTGTTTGTTTTAAGCGCGGCGGCGGCGCCCTTTCAGTTTGATTATCCAGTCCGAAGTTGAGAATTGCCGGGCGAGGCTTTTGTTGGCGTAAAAGTGGTCGGACGGGGGGCGAAGGAATGGCGATTGATTGGTCGATCGGGGGGAGAGAAACCGAAATCGATGTTTAGAATAAAAATAGAACGGATATTCGATTTGATCGTTAAAAATGGAGGGGGGGAGATGGGATGCGGTTGGTTTTATTTTTGTATGAGGGGCAGCGTGGGGTTGGTACTAACATTGATTACTGATGAGCGAATCGAATACAGTTTTATTCGGGGAAATTGCTGATTTCGGAAATACCGGGGATTTCGGAAAATTGTTGGCCTAGAAATGAAATGGTCTCTTGTAATCTCTTACAGATATCAAAATAATATCGAGTACGTAATACACGTTTTCTGGGTAGAAATAAATTTAACGTAAAAAGAGGAAATTAAACAATTTTTATAAACACCCCTCAACGCGGATCATAAAAGTTTCTCAATCAAGGAACAAAATAGCTCTCGTCATTTCCGATCACCCAACCGAATTCACCACCCCGCGAAAAGCAGCATATAGACTCCCTCTAAAGCATCCAACCTCATTTAAAAAGTGCACCGACAACAAACACGAGCCGCTACCAGCAGCAGCAGCAGCAGCATCTCGCCAAAAGCACGCGCACGTTTAATTAACTGGCGAAATTCGCGCGCGCGCTCGACGAAACGCGGCAAAAAGGAGTAGAGAGGGCCACCCGCTACGAGAATTGCCCCGCATTAGCATTATTTCCCGGGCATTAGAAAGAACGCGACCGCGGAGTAAACGAAGAGAGCATTAAGGCGACGCACGGTGAATTTACGAGACCACCGCGGCGGCGGCGGCGCTCTGCAGCAGCGCCGGGTGAAAATGAAAAGGCGGCCACCACACACGCGAATGTTGCGCGCGGCTTTGATAATATCAAGCGTGCGGGGGTGGTTGATTGAAAAGCGAATTTCACGCGCGAGAGAAAGGAGGAGGAAAATAGGAAAAATTGACAGAGTATCGAAGGGGAGGCAGGCCATTACGAGTATTAACCCGCGCGGCCGACGTCAGATGAGCCTGCAAAGTCGGCTATATACTGCTGCGCTTCTATCTCTCTCTTGGGGGTCGGCGTTCTTTTTGCGAGGAGGTCGATATCGAGTGCGCCGCGTTGTTTTTGAACTTGGGAATGCCGCGCGCGTTGTTTGGCTTTTGGCGGGAAGGAAAATATTCAAAGTCACGTAGCGCGCTCGCGCTCTCCTCTTCGTCGAGCTTTACCGTTTAAATTAAATATAACGTAGAATTACAAGCCTGCACCCCTCCCTTTTATCATAATAAGAAACTGTACGACTTTTCCTAATTTAATAAACCCCCGACGTGTTTCGTCGCATTCTTCCAGCGACTAAAATCCCCGAAAACCTTGCTGCTGCTGCTGCTGCAGCTCGCCCCCGGGAAAACAATCCCCCCGTACCGCCCAAAGATAAAATTTGAAATATTAATAGATGCGGCAGCTACGTCTCTCGGAAGACAAAAGTCCAACGTTTCGCAGTGCCGACGACAACGTCGAAAAAACAGAAGAAGAAGAAGAAAAAAAGGAAAATACGCGCGCATTTGACCTCCTGCGCGAAACCTGCTGCCCTTTGCTCTCGCGACTTGGATGGAGAGAGAGAGAAGAAAACAAACGAGCCCCAGACGGAACGCGAAAACGGGGCCAAGAGGACAGCGCGCGAGCGCGGCTCGGTGCAACGTGAAAAGACGAGAAGGGAAAAGTAGAAGAAGAAGGAGGAGGGAAAAAAAATAACGCGGCGTAGACTGCATTGGGCCGCGCGCAGCGCTTTTAAAAGGATTTCAATTACGCTGCGCTACGCTCACGTATGTGCGTCTGTATTGAAATGCGCGATGAGTTTGTTCTGTTCCGCAGGATGCGTGCGCGCGAAGGTTAATTAGAGGAAATAGTTTTCGAGGACCGAATGGGGCTTTCGGCCAGAAGTTTGGATGTTCGGAAATGGTAGTTGCGAAGTAGAGTTTAGGGCGCTCTCACTCCGACGCGCTGTGTAAATTTGAGGATTTTTCGAATTTACGAGCTACGCGAGACTCGGCTATCATTTTCGCATAAAAATTTCAGAGCCAGGTTAACCGGGTTACTAGGGTAAACGTTCGTGCACACACGCGCGCGCGTGCCCTTAGAGAGACGCTTTTCTGTTTCAGTGACACTTATACCAAGAATTATAAAAAAAAGAAAAAAAACGAAATATTGTATAAATGTTAGTTCAACCGATCCGCTCGTAGTTGTATTTTAGAAGGTAAAAATGGAGAGTCTTAAAAGTCGCCTTTAAACGCGGGCTGAAAGTTGGGCAGATATCGATTGAATATTAGCGGCTGACTAAACTCGGCTCCCACCACTTCCACTCTCGCCTCAACATAACGTGGAATTTTAATTCCACCTCATAATAACGTTCGCGGCTGGTTAGCCAGTCAAATTTCATGCAAATTTCATGCATTTTTATCCTCTTAACGACAGCATAAGTCTTCGTCCACCTTTCCCTCCCCAAAATAAATCACGAACCTTTTAAACAAAAAA
>JAPYZP010009687.1:0-11279 GCA_030522985.1 Torymus sinensis
GCGTGGATTTAAAATAATTTCTATAATATAATGGTAATAAATAGAAGAATGTATGTGACGGAGAAAGTACACGTACATTACGTTTAAATAATTAAATAAGGACTTTATCATTTTTTCTTCGTAATAAACTCCATTCAACCGAATATCGATCATTCGATGTACGGCGAGACCGAGTGACCCAAAACCATCGCGACAAAGAAATGACCCGCGAAATTGCGCGGCAACCCTAACAAAAAAAAAAGAAAAGGAGCAAGACTCGCGGTCCCGTTCGAATCTCCGAAATTCCGCGAGTTCCTCGCGCGCTACGTCACCACCGCGGCGGGTCCAGCCGCGCGATTTATTGCGCGCGTTAAAGCGCGAAAATGGGTATATACAAGATAAGAGCGACTTTTTTTGGTTGTTGCTCCGGGCGAATGTAGCTCGCGGAAAATGGATTGAGTGTGAAAAAATGCGTTATTTATAAAGAATATAATATATAGCTGGTATCAAGGTTGAGCTTTATTGTTAATTAATTATGTTATTATTTAAGAAGCGGAAGATTTTGTTATATTCCCAACTGTTAAAAAAATATTATTGCAAGCGATTCGAAAGAGGGTGTTGCCCTCTGGCCGACACTCAATATACGACGATGAAACGGCGAGTTCAAGTCGCCGCGGCGCCGAGGTGAGGAAGGTTAATTGACGCGGAACTTTCATCCGCGCTTATAAAAGTCGGTAAGTAAGCGGAGAGCGCAGCCCAATTTTCTCGAGCGTTTGATGGGAAAATGGAAAACGTGTACATTGCGGGTCACAGGCGGGTACGATATATGCGCGACCTACGCTGCATCTATTACGGCGTTATTAAATCGCGCGAATGTAGCGTTAGGAACATGGAGTTCCGCCTCTTTACATATATATTTATTTTCTGAAATTATTTTCGGCACCTCATAAATGCCTAAAGATAATGTTTCGCAAAAGGTACGTAAAGTATCGCATTAAAAATTTTACAGTAATTATTACAATATAGTATACTGTAATACATCGTAAAATCCACGCCCTCTCCCTGCAAAAACTATCTTATTAAAATAGATTTGATCCGATTAAAAAATCCAGCATGAATTAATTGGAAATCTTAATACGAAAATACCAGATTTAAAACTATTAAAACTGATTGATTTAAATCATTTTTTATCAGAATTAATTGATATTTTTCTCACCTTATTAAATTCGATTTAATTTATACTTAAGTTTTAAATTAAAACTTTATAATATGAATCAAATGGGATTTAATAAGCTGAGAAAAATTCCAATTAATTCTGATAAAAACTGATTTAAATGAATCAATTTTGATAGTTTTAAATCTGGTATTTTCGAATTAAGATAATATTATAGTTTTTGCAGGGCTGCAGACCAGCATTAAAATATTACCCTAAAACGCATTCCATCGCGATCGTCGAAAAAAACACACACACGACGCAACAGACAAAACCTTCTAAGCGCGCGTAGAGCTACAATAAACGCCACTTAGGCCGCTATCGGGAATTCGGATTTTCGTCTATATAAGTATATGTATATACACTGCCGTGCGAAATCGCGTCTAAGCGCGTGGCCGAGAGATAAGCCGAGAGTAGCCTATACAGTCATCCGTAGGAAAGCGATGTCGGCGAGAAAGCATTATTGGACTGCGCCGCGGGCGCCGTATTGTCTCTCGTTTAATGGAGCGTCTCTGTGTGTGGTTGCCAGTGCGGGATGGAACTGTAAGGTTAGACGAGATGAAAAATTAAATCGCGTACGAGGATTATGAACCTACGTTTCTATGTGTACCTTAGCGATATCGCGTTTTTCGTTGTTTCTTCGAAGAGTATAAGTAAGAAAGTAACAGTTGCTCTCACTTTATTGCAAGCTTATTGTGAAATCCTTAAAACGAAACTTAAAATAACGTGGTAAAATAGATTATAAGGTCATCGTGCCAAGTCAGTTGTTCTTTGAAGAAATAATATTAAAATCAGTCTGATTATCGAAAATGAATCTTGTAAAATTGTATAAGGCCGCACGTTCGACGAAACTTAAACACATTTTATAATAAAAATAAAAGCAATATATTTATATGTTTCAATATAAAACACGTGGTTTTTTAAAATTAATAATTAAAATTCGTTCACGAAAACTCGCTTAGATTTTAAACACCTTATATTTTGGTGTCTATAGGAATTCCAAGTAAATTAAAAAATAAAAAAAATAAAAAATAGTATGCAACTGATGGCAAACGGCGGAAGCAACTTGACCGATAACCACTATTCGCAAGCTTCCGCCTGTCGTCGCTATAATATGCCAGCTATGCGGCGCACCGTTAGAGACTCGCCTGAAAATATTTACACGCCAAGAATACGCAAGACCGCGTGGTCTTAATTACCGTACACTTTTTCTACTTAAAAAAACATCGAAATTCTTATTTGTCAGTATTAGAAAACTTGAATGCTTATATATTTCATTTAAAATTTCTCCCTCCTCCGTCATCTTTACAATATCCCACTTAATCATCGGCAGACCTGTCGAGCCCCGTCAAAACCGTCGCGAGTTCCTCCCATAAATTCCCCCTTTCTCATAAAAAAAGAAAAAGAGAAAGAAAAAAATCCCCAGACTTGCGGGATCGATCGGGCCTCGTAAATGCTTTCCCCGCTGCGAATAGAGAAAGGACGCGCGCGCTCTCGATCTCCCGCGAATTTATTGTTCCTGCGCCACGCGCGCGCAGTGAAAGGAATAAAGCGCGAGCGCTTCGTAATTCGTGAGCGCGCGATGCGCAAGAGATAAACGACGCCCGCTGCGAACTGGAGCGAGCGACGGGTGTAGGATGCAGGTATAGGGTTTTTCGGTGGGTGTGGGTGGTAGGGGCGGCCGATGAGGTTTGATGGCTTTGATATAGCTGGAGGTAGGTATTGAAGGAAATTGGACGGTCTATGATGATTTGAGCTATGAGAGTGAAACCAATGATGATTTATCATTAGTGATATGATGTATGAATTGAACAGACGCCTATAAAAGAAAACTTAAATTGAGGATTGAATTCGAGTGATTTATGTCACACGTCATGTCCAGAATGTTTAATTTATAATAACCACAATTATTATAATATATGTACGTGTAGTCTTGTGGTTAAAACGAGTAACTCATATTATTCTATATTTATTTAGACTGACTTTGAGGCACTTTCGTTTAAACATTCTTATTTTTTCCGTATAATACTAGTACATATTAAACCATGTGAGACGTATATGATGATTGGTTTTACGACTCTATAATGTTCGTTTTAGAATTTAAATGGTGTACTTAGAATTAATTAGGTAATTGAAAAAATTTTTTAAAAGTGTTTGTAGCCTTTAATAGTTGGTTTTTGTTATAATGGGCAAATTTAAGAGTGTCCTTTACATATATAAACCTATATAGGCATTTAACAACTCTATTTTATGGGATCATTATTTTCCCATTTTATTCACTTTTGTCAAATAATAGTTGCAGTTTATTTCAGCTTCATTTATTGCTTTTTTGGTTAATTTACAAGAAAACCTCTAAATGCAATGGTTTCGTATTTACTTGGATTAATTTGATTTATGTTATCCTTTTCACTTGATAGTTTCCACTGTATATAATATAATAGATCGTACTTTTGTACGAATAATTTTTGTAGTTCTATTTTAATCACATTTACGTTTTTTATTTGAAATCTATATAATTAACGGTACCTTGTCGCAGTACTTTTGTATTATTCAAAACTTTGAACCACAATTTCCCATGGACATGTCAAACTTTTTTCCATATATCATGTAATAAATATTAGTAAATATTACAAATTTTTAATTCTGCTTTCATTTACAAAAACTATACAAATTTATAAAAGTTATAAGATGAATCAAATAATGTTTCATTAGAAATAGAATGTATTAGCAATAACCTATAAATAAACGTGTGTGTATATATATATATAATTTGTTCAAATATGCAGTGATTCATGAAATATCTATATAAAGTAAATATATCTCGGAAATATATATGATATTCAATAACTATTTATAATTTTTTATTTTTAATAACAAAAACTCTTATAATGCTTTGCTAAGAATTCTTTTATTATATCTAAAATAAATACTTACGTTAATGTTTTTTTAATAATCTTTTACAAATATTATAAATTTTATTTAAAGTGCAGAATGAAAAAGTAAAAAAAGAAGGTCCCACCGAGATTTGAACTCGGATCGCTGGATTCAGAGTCCAGAGTGCTAACCATTACACCATGGGACCTTGAAGCTCCTTTCGCTATTTTTGAATCCCCAGTTTACCGGAAGTATTTCATTAGATTTTCATATTCTATTTTTGAAAATAAATAAATTTGTTAAAAAATAAAAAATTTTGTCAATTTTGTATTTGTTAAGGTAGTTATAACCCAAGATGCAAATCTTTTAGAAAATAATTATTATTTTACTTATAGAAATCTGATAGTGTGATTGATTATAGATGTTAAAGAAGAAAAGTTAATAAACTGTAAAAGATTTTTAACCCAAAATTATATAATTGCAAATGCAGATATTGTTCATTAAAGAAATAGTCATACAATCTTTTGAATTTTTTTTAATTTTAATTTAATTTTAATGTTCAACAGCTTAATCTGTTCCTTGAATAATTACCTAAAGATCCACCGTTAACAAATTTTGAAATAATTAATTAAAAACAAGTAAAATCTAATGGTTTATAGGTCCCAGCAAATTTTGTTAAATAACAATGAATTTTTTCTCCTTACAATTAATTATTTCAAAATTCTTCAACGGTGGATCTTTAGGTAATTATTCAAGGAACAATTTAAGCTTTTGAACATTAAAATTAAATTAAAATTAAAAAAAATTCGAAACATTGTATGACTATTTCTTTAATGAACAATATCTGTGTTTGCAATTATATAATTTTGGGTTTAAAAATCTTTTACAATTTATTAACTCTTGTTCTTTAACATCTATAATCTAGCACACTATCAGATTTTATATAAAGTAAAATAATAATTATTTTCTACAAGGTTTGTATCTCGGGATATAACTACCTTAATAAGTAGTACGTCCTATTTAGTTGATGTTTGCTGATCAAGTTTGCAAAAATATTTCAGAATTTCGAACGATTAATATTACATTCGTTTATATTTTATTTTTTAAACAATTATTATAAAATAAAGAAGGTGAAGATATTAACAAAATATATTTGTAAAATTAATTCTTTTAATTGTAACAAGTTTTCAATTTTAACATAACAATATTATAACTAATCATATTAATTAACATTTTAAGTATAACAATGTATCCAGATATGCTGTCCATTTTAGAGCAGCTAACGCGAACCGATCAATACGTACAAATCCGCATTTAGTAACTGAGATGAGACAAGTTTTGGAAAGCACGGTTTATAAAAGCTTAAAATTTATTATTGTATTTTAATTTTTATTGAAAAGTATATTATATTTGTTAAGAACGTGTCTATTCTCTGTAGAAAAGAATTTTATTAAATTTTTATTTAAAAACATAATAATTTTGCACAAATATACAATCTTTATTAGTTTCCCAACAAAGAAAATTGGACATTTTATTTTTTAGATACACCTCACAATTATATAAATCAATTTATTTGCAACGCAGTCGACCTTTTATTCAAGATAAAGTAATAGAAAGATTATTTCAGCTTTATTATGTCTATCTACGAGGAACAATTTAATTATGTCTTATACTTTTTGATTTTTAAGTCCTTGAACACGCGACCTAATTAGTGTTTATCTTTTCTATGCAAGATAAAAAAAAATATCAATTATGTATATATAATCTTAATAATTTAAATTTTTTAACGAAGGTCAACTAATTTTTATAATTTTTATATAACTTATATCATTACAGAAATTTCTGAATTTCTGTAACATGCATATTTTGAGATAAAATGATGCACCAGTTCTTTTGAAATTAGATAAAGTAAAAGAATGTGATAAGTAGAGTGAATCACATTTATCATTTGTTATTTGTTTCTACTTTGCGCATATGCGTACGAAAAAGAAAATGATAATGTTTGCAGAGAGAAAAGATAGTTTGAGAGCAGTATGTAGATAGTCGTGTGCGATAGTCATTGACTCTTGCAAAAATAAATTTTATTTTAAAATTGTATATATTAACAATAAATATATATGAAATATTTATGCAAAATAAATATTGATATAATGTTATAAATATTGTACACTAAGTATATGTCACATTCGTTGTTTAAATGGAAAGAAAATAATGTTATTTAATAAATGTTGTTAATATAAAATTATTTAAGCAATAATAGCATAGCAAAAACAAAATAATATAAGA
Source organism: Torymus sinensis (assembly GCA_030522985.1). Classification (NCBI taxonomy): domain Eukaryota; kingdom Metazoa; phylum Arthropoda; class Insecta; order Hymenoptera; family Torymidae; genus Torymus; species Torymus sinensis. The sequence continues at coordinate 6,353 of JAPYZP010009687.1, forward strand.
TTCATTGTTGTAACAAATCTATTCTTCCAAATAAAAAAAAAAAATAAAAAAATTTCGAAAAATACAGGTCCCACCGAGATTTGAACTCGGATCGCTGGATTCAAAGTCCAGAGTGCTAACCATTACACCATGGGACCTCGACTCATTCTTTCTTATTTTTGAAACCCGAGCATACCCCTCATATACGGAAGATAACATGTATATGCATACATAAGTACACATGTATTTATACCTTTGTTTAGAATGCAAAGCAATATTTTTCGCGACTTCGTCTGAATCTTAAAATAGCTACTGCTAGAGTAGATTGCTTCACGTATATTACCCTCGGATAAAGGTATAATACTCTGAAACTGACGAAATAGCGTATCATTAAATTGAAAAATATAGCATCGTCTAAAGCATTTTGACTAGAAATAATTGTTTCCAATAATAATAACCTTTTTTTCTATTTGTTATATTGTATTTATATAAAAAAAATTTTCAATAAATGTATCATAATTATATAACAGCTTCATATAAATAAAATATAATTATAAAAAGATAAATTTTTAAAAAATAACTTATTTAAGAAACAAATCACATTTATAAATAATAAAAAAAGTAAAATTTATTTAAAAAAAAAGACAGATATTTTGTTTATTAGTAAATATTTTCTATTATTTCTGAAAATTTCAATACATCTTAGCATTTCATAGATAATTTAAACATTTTTCTTACAGTTCGTAATAGATTTGACGTTAAAAATTTCTACAACAAAACTTATCAACGAAATAACAATATTTTCACCACCGCATCATAGATCAAAGCTCGCCTGTCGGCAATGTAGGAACCATCCCGCCACTCCGCCTCGCACCTCGGCATCAAAAGCTCTGCACGCACCCACGCGCGTGCGCGTCATGCAAATGCGGCAGCGCGGCCAATCCGAATCTCGCGATCGTTCGGAAGGAAATAGAGCCGTGGGATATGTAGGATAGAGATCGAGTACACGCGCATTTTCTTTCCGCGTCTTCGCTCCGCTCTTTGGCCATTTGTACTCGACAACTCGTGCGAGGACGAGCGTTTATCTCGCGCAGTATATCGCTCTAATTCTGTCTCGCGCGCCGAGAGCGAAGGCTGATGTCTAATTTATCGACGATTTCGCGAGGATTTTTTTACTCGCCGGGAAACGCGAGGTTTTCTATGGTCAATGAGATGGATTCTTTTAATCTAACCATTTTTGCTAAAATATATGTGTGCATGATTGATTGAATAAAATTTTTCACCAAAAATTTATTTCAAGTCAATAGTTTTCAAACGAAAATTTGAATAAATTAGTGCTAAAACCGTTTGACACGAGGCTACATTTACATATGAAAATAATAGTAACGTTATGTTATGAATTCATATTGACTGACATAAACCGTACGCGGCAATAGAAATTCCTATCACAGAATATACTGTACTCTGACATCATTCGATGACCCTAATGAAGAAAACGTAAATGTCATATCGGTAAACGCGGGTTCAATCATCCGCGCTGCGAAAACCAATAATTTATTCAAGGCCTCTGATTTTAAGTCACTGTTACTCAACGATCTGTTTTCGTTGTTATTCAACAAAGGGAAATCAGCGAAAAGACGGTTATATAATTGATTCGGTGGCTGATTGGAAAATTTGCATTCATTGATAATTTTGATCGTTAATAGATTAACCGCGTAACTTAATCAATGAATGAAATTTAGAAATTTATGTCAAATTTTTTTTGTTAATCATTAGTCAGAAAGACCGAGATAATTAAAAAGGAAATCGTATAAATAAACCAAAATTTAAAATAAAAACTGTAATATTATTTTATGTATACTATAGAAATCTGCGTCAAACTATAGAATCAACTAATTGACAATATTTTACGAACTAAAACTAAACCCCAAAACCCTGAAAGCCTCTCGCAAATCCGTAAAGAGGTATACTTACTTCGCGAGCCATCCTCCGCTAACCGGGAAAGATCAATAAACCTCTAATCGCCGGCCAGAATAGAATTCCAAAGCATCGCGCGCCGGCGATCCAGTTATCGGCGCCCGGCGCGTGCGTCCGGTATATTATTCACTCCGCGCGGTACACGCACGCCGACCAGTCTCGCATGATAATAACGCGGGCGTACGGCGCATCCGCGAGCGGCACAGTTTACGACGGAATTTTCTCGGCTCTCGCGTTGCCTTTTTTTCCCCACCACAAGGGGTATGTGAATAATGCGCATGCGTGATAATTTTAAATAGCTCTGCGCGAGGAATCTGAAAAAGAAGAAAAAAAAAAATTGCCGTATCAATCGACGCGCGGGGTACAATAATAGAATTCGTTATTAATTAGCTGCGTCTTATATATATCATGCGCGCGCTTTGTTTCGTTATAATTGCAGGGAAATTAATCGACGTCAATTAGTGATACCGCAGCGCTCCCTGCTATAATTATCTAAGACCGCAACTTGAATTATTGAAACTGGACTGTTTCAAGCTCGATTTCGTTTTCAAAATGATCGTTGGGCATAATTCTGTTGAAAAATCGCCACCCTAAAGCACATTTTTCGGTATACGAGAATACGCCGCTTGGCTCGGTCATCGTCACATCCGGTAAATCGGAAGACCGCTACAACTTGCATATACGCGCTGTCCCGGCGCAATCGGCTCGACGCGTCTATAAAGAGGAGAGGGGCGGCTTTCTCGCTCTCGGCGCTTACATACTCTTCACCCATTCTTTCTCTCCACTCTGCTACTTACTCGTTTTTCGCTCGTCGAGCCGCGAGTTTCTCCGATTCGTCACTTCGTCACGCGGCGCGAAAGTGCAGTGGGTGTGTAAGTATCTGTGCACGCGTGTGTGTGCTGATTCGGGTCGGGGCGCCGGTGAAGGGTGCGCGTAAGTGCATAAGTGTAAGTGCAGCGGATGAAAGAACGTTTTCGAAGGAGTATAGAAGGGAAAGAGAAGGAGATAGGCTGGGATGACACGAGGCTGATCTACCGAGGCTGATGCTGATTGGACCGGCTGGGAACAGTCGTGGTGAAGGTATATTGGTATAGGATTTGGTATATTGACGAGAAACATTGTTGATGGAAGGATTGATAGGGCTATTTCGATTGAGCGTTCGAATAATTGGAAAAAAATAATTTTTAACAAATGATGATTAATATATCAATGAGTCATTTAAATCTTCATCACATTATGACAGTAGCAGATTCATTTTTAATCTCATATGGATTGTCAATTTTTACTTTTTCAAAGTTGGTTATGGCTAAAGATAGTTCGAACAACGTTTATGTCGAAGCCCCATTGTTCTTTAATAAAAGCACTTTGGAATCACGCGTTTTTAATCAAAAGTACTGTCAATCAATAATTTTATTTTAGAATAATAACGATCACTTCTTTCCCTTCAAACAGTTTCGTATATAGTTACACAAAGATTAAAACAAACATATGTACAGTTTAATTAACCGATAACCTATTTACAACGTTAAGTCTTTTAATGATAAAATGTACCAATAAAACCTTATAAATAAAACATTATTGACTCAAAATCATGTTTAAATTAAATATTCAGATCTAATAGGAAATTCATCAAATTAAATCATGAGATCTCAATCACACACACACTTTCTCCCAATGCTTTCACTGGAAAGAACCAAAAGCTCTTACGACAATCTCACATTATTTCCGACGATTCCACGCAAACTCGCTTCCCCCGCGCAATCTGCGACCGCAGAAATCCTTTTTCCTTCTTGCGGAGCTCAGCTCCGAAAGCCGCGGCGCCAATCCTATATCTCGGCGCTGCTGTGCCCCAGAAAAGTGGGCATTATGCTAGAGAGCCGTGAAGTGATTTATGCCATTGGAATCGTTATTAGTTTCAGCCCCCCCCCCCGGTCCATTTTCGTCTCGCCCATCAATCTCCCCCAGGTGTGCGTGTGTGTGTGTATGCAGACCTACTCGCCGCCGATACTCCCGGTTTTGCGCGGACTTCGCATTCTCTCAAGGTTTCTCTCTGTCTCTCGGTCTCTGTTTCGTGGTCGCTTCGTTCTTGAGTTTTGATGGACAAGAGAGGTGCGAAAAGATTGGCGTGGATGGGATTTAAGGAATTTTCTGGATGCATATACAATTAAAAATCGTAGGGGAGACTGTGAATGACGATTTGGTCAAAGTATATGTTTGCTACTTTGCATCGATGGAGATTTACCCTGTTATTCGTTAATTAATATAAAGTCTAAATATTTAAACATGAAGCTAAATTTAGTTTTTCCCTTATTAAAAGTCCACACACACATTTTTATTTTTATTGTTTTTATCAGTTTTTTAATATTTATACCTTTTGCAATATTTACGCGTTTTTACACTTTTAAACATGTAACGTTTAAATATGACTCCTCGGTGCAGAACAGAGTTGATAAAAAAATATATCACTCTGTAAAACGAGAGATATTATCACGTTCGTGTTTACATTAGTTATCTCATAAGAAGCGACAGCCATCATTTATTAGAATCGTCTATTGAAACCAAGCCAATATGGCGTTCAATTATTTCGCTCCATTTTATGGCTCGCACATTCAGTATCCGTTCGATCAATGCGACTGAATGCGCGAAATATTAGCGCAGCACGACTAAGCTGTTATAAATAATCGTAATATGCTTTTACCTATAGTCTAATTTATAGTGGCGCAGCAGTATATCAATCTAACTAAATACCTATATTGAATTAGCGTATTTGTTTTATTTCTTAATTGAAATTTAATTCTTCGTGCATGCTTTGTATTATAATGAATTGAAGCTTTTCTATTGTATTTTCATTTTCAGTGATTTAAATTATAATATCAGTATAGTATAGTGTATTAAAAACAGAGTAATTTAGAAGATTCTGCTACAGACTATATAGAAGATGTCTATAATTTTAGTAAAAATGCACAAGAAT
>JAPYZP010009696.1:0-12291 GCA_030522985.1 Torymus sinensis
GTGTGTGTGTATATGTCTGCACTTTGCATCGATGGATCAGTGCTCTGTTATTAAATTTTCTCAAGCATAAGTGTATGGAGATTATGCAGCCTCCTCGAGGTACGATAAATTAAAAGCCGCAGCGTGTGTCTATTATGATAATGAACTATCCGCGCTCTTAATTTATGTATACAATATATTGTGACCCGATAATTGGAAGATAATACTATATTTTTTAATTGTAGGCGCGATGGAATTTTAAATACGTATAAGTAGCCGAAGATAAGTTAAGGTTTGACCCCAATAGACAGCTGTAGGTATACGAACACTTATATACCTGTCAAATATTGGACGCTACCAAAAGAGTATATAACACACACACCAATTCCACTTATAATCGTTCGCATCATCACAACCGTGCGAAACGAGATCCTCCAGCTTCGCGCTCAATCTCGCAAAATTGAATAATAGAGGAACAACTCAAAGATGCCCTGCATTGTTCCAGTTCCTCGGTGAAAAACGAGTGCGTCGCGCGGCGGCACGATGACTCGGCCAAGTGTCAGGCAGCAGCTCGCGGGTATAAGATACAGAAGGAGTTCACAATGAGATAATCTTTGTTTTCAAACGCGCGGCGCTGTGTGTGCGTGCGGATATATAATGGGTGTGATATATATGTGCGAGTGCGCACCGCTCGAGTGTATACTTATACAGTGGCGAGCCAGTGCACACCCAAATATTGTACTTTCGTCTCAAGTCGTATATAAATTTGATTAGTATATTATATAACGCTATTAAGAATAATTGTAGTATAATATATATAATATGTAGCATCCGAAAGTACAATAGCAAAATGATGTTCGTGTGTACAAGGATTTGAGGAATAGTCGATCATTGCACAGCTGTCCCAACAGAAATGAGTATTCGAGAGTCAATGCACACCTTGCGATATACATATTATACATATATATATAGTCATTCTGGAAAAATCAGTCATTGACAAACTATACGAAAAGGGACTTGAGTCCACGCTCACTTTTCGAGTATACGCGCGTTACATAAAATCGACATATATATTACCTATATATGAGGAAATCCACAATTTGTCCACACTTGAGGGTTCAAAAGATAAAAAAAAAAATTGGAAGGCACACCTCTGAAAAAAATTTGTTATCGTTATTTAGATTATAAAATATACGAAAAAACTTGTGAAGATTAGAAAAAGGTCTTGTGGCACGGTTTTAAAAAATATTGAAAAATGGACGAAAAGTAGTGACTGATGATTAACCAATAGTAAGCTTTGAAGTGACCAACAAATATTCTACAAAAAAGTGATTAAAGTAGAGGAAAAGAGCTTTAATTTAACATAAAGATAGTTCAAATCGATCGATTCTGTGCAAAGTTACGTGCATTTGAAGATCGCGAAAAATGACCAAAATTTTAAGATTTACGTGGATTCTTGAAAAATAGCTGATTTTTGGTAATTGTTTGCGACTTTCAAATGCACGTAACTTTGCACAGAATCGATCGATTTCAACGATCTTTCGCTTAAAGTACAGCTTTTTTCTTCTACTTTAATCACTTCTTTATACAATATTTGTTGGTCACTTCAATAGCTTACTATTGGTTAATAATCAGTCACTACTTTTCGTCCATTTTTCAGTATTTTTTAAAACCATGTCACAAGACCGTTTTCTAATGTCCACAAGTTTCTTCATATATTTTATATCCTAAAAAACAATAAAAAAATTTTTTCACAGGTATACCTTCAAATTTTTTGTTTTAATTTTTTGAACCCTCAAGTATGGACAAATTGTGGATTTCCTCATATACATGCAAGCACCGCGAGAAATTCGAACGTACGATAACGATTACCTATATATTTTTAGCCTGATATCGGCGCGCACGTGCGGACCCACATTCTATATAATACCTACCTGGCTATATATAAAAACGCATGTTACACCCTGCACGCTGCAGCATGCGCGCGGGATCTTTGCGCAACGTGCAGAGTTTCAGCCGCGCTTTATACGGTTCGGGGAAGCATTCGGTGCTGTGTAGTATACACACGGAAGGTGTGTCCCCGTTTTCCTTGTGCAGTGTGCAAAGGTTCACGGTAAAAAGTGCCCGCGTCCCCGCGCGTCTCGTCATTAGCGCGAGACATTTACATAAAGTTTTTGCCCGCAAGGAATTGTTACGGTGTAACTAAGTCACGTAGACATGTAATCCGCGCTCTTTGTTATTGCGCGAAGTGAAAATATAGAGACGATAAAAGAGAGAAAAAAATACATGTCCTCCGATTTTTACGTAATTTTTAGGAAGTCCGCGCGGCGATATAAATTCACGGATAACTGTGTATACGCGCCGCGCAAAAGTTATATTCGCAAAACAAGCGCTTAACTCACCGGCGCGTGCCGTAAAAATCTCTTTCGCGAGCGCATAACAATGCCTATATATACATACAAGCTAGAGAGAGAAACGGGAGAAAAAAGTAGAACGACGATAAATGTGTTTTCAAACTGCCGAACGGTGAAATTGCCTGCGCGATGACACATCTCGCCGATGATCATCAGGCGCGCGCGCATCTTTCATGGAAACACAACAAAACTTTTATGTAAACCATTATTCGCGTTTAAACGGTTATTATGTATACACTTGGACGTTGCACGCGCAAACAATAGCCGCTGCTTCTCCAGACCTCGCGCAAACAAACTTAATTTACGATCCAGATTATAAGTACAAAAAAAAAGAAATGCGCTTGTTACGCGCAATTAAAGATATATATATATATTTTAAAGCTGACTAATGAAGAAAATTATTTTCAACCTTGCGCGCGTGTACTGTTTGACAAATATATTTTCGGCGCAATTTCCGCGAATCTGATTCGCACCTTTGCGTGTGTTTACATCGCTCCCTCGTCGCGGTGTTCACCTTGGTCGAAAATTATCTGCTTTTGTCCAGATTCGCGAGCTCTCGTGCGTTAATAAGCCGCGCGCGAGGCACATCTCGATGAAACTAGATAGTTCTGTAACGAGCCACCTTCAAAAATAAACGCCAAGATAATGCACCATAATGGCGTTGTTTTTCTCCCTCTCCTTCCGTCGTATTATACATATATAGTGCGTCTTTGGCGACCTTTGATTACTGTCGAATCCAGATCTACACGAATCTATTCTGAGAAAAAAAGAAGAAAAGAAAATGTTTACGCGATAAGTATAATGTAAGTATACTTGATAGAACTCGCGTGCGGCAGTTTGGAAGTGCGTAGGCGGAAAGGATCGACGAGGAATGCGATTAAAAAGTATGGTAAATTAATTTTATCGTTCGCAACCGTGCAATCTTCGGATATATCTTCGTTTTCGAGGCTTCATCGATCATGCCATCTATTTTTAATCAATCAGTCGCCACGGATAGATCCGCTCGCGTTGATTTACCGCGATAAAAATCTCTATATCTGATTCGTTTCTTTTTTTTTTATTCTAATGAAATTATATATCTTCGTCTATTATCTGCGCGTGTCGACGATCCGTTTCGGTGTGATTGGCTTTACCTGATTCATCGAGAAAAGAGAAACGCTAAAAGAGACTATAATTAAAACTCTTTTATATATCAATTATAATGCCACATAATAAGTTAGCAGATGCAGGCGCGATAAATCTCATTATACTTGCAAATCGTGCACAATAAAGCGAAATATATATACTTGTACATTCGCAGCCGAGAGGCGTTAACGCTTTTTTTTTCTTCTTCGCGATGAGGTCTATATTTTTTGACGTACGCGTGTACCCTTGGGGCGCCTGTCACCGCGGGTCATGGATTTTTCGCATACCCTGAGGCAGATAGGACCGAGTGGTTGGGTTTTTTTATTATTTCGTTAAAATTACCGTAGGATGTGCGTTATTATGAAAAATTCAGTGCGCGCGTTCGCTCGGTAAGGATACACAAAACACTCTGCGATTTGAATTTTAGTGGGATATACCATTCCATTGAAATTCCATTGAAGTTACCTGTCGATTCGCCGAGCCTTCCGTATATATATACACGTTTACTCTACGCATCCTGTTTATAAGCCTAATCACGCGGAGCCCGTCCAAAAATAAACTTTCGACCTTTATATCAATGACCCAATTAAAAAAAGAAAGAAACAATGTTTATATTCGAAAATAAACGCGACGTATATTGACAGAAAATAATCATCGTCGGAAAGTTTGTATTGGAAGATTTGCGCGGGAGTAGACTGCGCGTTACCTCCAAACGTTATTCGCAGCGCGGCAACACACGAGTGATGATTTATGCGCGTGCGGTGTACTTAGTGCGGGGGAACAATAATGCGCGACTGCGGCAGATTCCATCGTTGACATCCTCCTGCGACAGGCAGATACACATTTTTCGTTCATCTTTGTATAAACATACATTTATATATGCAATAAATATCGTATACAAATATAATGATTAAGTTTATGTAAAATATCGAAGTACACGTCGCAAGTTTTATCACCTCTTATATTTACCTTTTCTTTCGAGCGCGCAAAACCGCGCTGGAATTTGCCAACACGAAAGTCATCATCATTGACGGCGCGCCTCTCGAAGAGCTCCTTCGGCTAATCTCTACGAGATAAGCCTTTCCGCGCTACATTACACACACACACGCCGCTCTCCGCGCGGAGCAGGAAAAAACGGCTGTAATGTGGATTACAACAATGCTACATATTTGCTTAGGCGCGCACTATCTAATCTAATTTCGCGAGAACACAGCGAAATAATATGTAAGTATACACGGGACGAGCACTTGGCGCTCACGCCCGTGGATTATAGTGTATGTGTTATGACGTCGATCGATCGTCGAGCGCAATTGCGACTTTCTCTCTTTGTGCGTCTATATAGAGAGACACGGATTTATGGTAATGATGGAGATATCGGGCCGCGCGCGCTGAATAAATGATCGGGAATCGAATGACCGGGAATCTTGCCGGCGGTTGGAAATCACGGGGATTCCCCGAAATTGTAGCCTGTATACTGTGTTTTTATACGGGCAGTGTCTCTTTCTTTTCGTTTCGATTTTAGATATGTAGAGGGCTGCTGTTGTTGTAATATAGAGCGAGCGCCGCGAGGTTGGGAAAGTACGAGGCCTTTGTGTATAGATGAGAGCTGGTGATAAGGACGAGGCAATGGATTAGGTGTGTTTATTAAAATACCGTTTTGATTTTTTGCTACGGGCAAATCTGAATAAGAGGAATACGACGACGGCACGCGCGTAGAACGTGTTATATTTATGCGGTATTAAAATGCATTAGGGATTAAGATTCTCGCGAGTATATTCTACTCTCTGTTATGTAACGCATCGCGATGGCATTTATTTAACATTTTTATTGCATAGACAATAATTTGCGCGCTCGGTTACAGAGAATCGTCCCCTCCCCCCCTTGATACGATATTTATCTATGCATTATAGAATTATTCGCTCGGCGGGACAAATTGATATATATGTGGTTTTACTACTTTCAAATCGGTTACTGCCACTTTATTTGTCGAACCGCACGTCGCTCATAAATAATACCTTTATACAGTATCGCGCCGTTTGCGCAAACACGGAAGTCAAATATAAGTATTATAGCTATAGACGCAAGCGGAATACTTAAAACGCGGTCGTAAAATAACAAAATCAAGGAAATTTCGCAATAGTCCTACGATTGAAAGTTATTTGCCGTACGTATACGCACACGTTTTATATACGTTTCTGTATATTCTGGCGATTTTTTTATTCACGATGCGTACATAAAGTTCTCCGTGTGAATTTGTTAACATAACGAAATATTGTTAATTATATACCTATCTCGTGACATTGGTGATACAATTCTATTAATTATGAGAAGTACAACACGCTTTTCTTTATAGCCACAAATTCTTATAAATTTTTGGGCCCGTATACTTGAATCATGCGGCGAATGATTAACAATCCTCACAAAACATTTTTGTATGCAATCTCAACACCAAATTTATGATTCGGCCTGCAGTCTCTTATAATAAATTCTTTTGTTACTTGACTCGCTCTCGTATCTCTCTAATGAATCAGCAGCATCATCATCATGTCACCACGACAACTCATCCTTGCCCTCCTCTACCTCACCGCCATCCTCCCTTCAAAATCCACCTGCTCCAGAGAAGACGATCAGCTGATGGCGTTACTGCTGGATTCCCGAAGATCCGACGCGGGCCTCTTCTCCAGCGCCTTCGCCGGGGTCACGGTCCTCGGCTGTCGCGACGCGGACGGCCGGCTCGAGATCCTTCGGGCGCTCTCGAGAATCTTCGTCGCGGCGAGCGTGCTCGACGTCGCCGAGCTCGCCTGGTTGGTTTTTTTGGGATTTTGTTGTCATGGAGGAGGAAGTTTATCAAATATATACGTGTTTATGTAATATATGTATCGTTTTATTTTCATTCGCGATTCAGGAATGCTTTTATGAAGAAAATGATGGTGCGATTGGTGATGTTGTGAATTTGTTCTAAACTTAGTAGCGAAAAATATCTGAGTAGTTCCCCAAGAAACTTTACATAATGGCTTTGCATTTTTTTAGGTCTTTTGAATGGCAAAAGTGAAGTAACAAAAGTATAACGAGTAAAATGATTTGTTACTCATCATTGTGTGACGCTTAGAGAATTTATTTTTTAAATGACATTATTAAAATAAGTAAGAGCGTTATTTCTACACTATTTATAGCATACTGAAAAAAAAAACGAAAAGATATCTTTTAAAAGTGTACTTAAATTTTATATTTCGGTTTTTCCTCGACTGGAATTTGGAATATTTGGCGGAATTACTCATACAGATGTGATAAATGTAGCCATTAGTTTTGATACATTTTGAAGATTCCAACAAATCATAAATTATTTTGAGATCTTTGACAACAAATTTATGGTCAAAGGTCAAATTCATCGCTTGAGCAGGTTGCAGTCTCACAACAAATTTCCGATTTTTACATTTTCATATAAACAATGACCACCGACGCGAAAAATTCAATAATAATTGTTATTATTGAATTTCTTCATTTGATTTCACAATTTTGAAGAGTTGGCGAGGAACGATTTTAATTGCAAATTTAGAAAACAAGGTTTGCCAGAAGTACAACAACAAGGATAATTGCGGAGTAACATTGTGAAATCTTGAAGACGAGGCGCACGTTAATGTTCTTTAACAGAGGTGTTGAATCAACCTGGAAATGATTGCTCGCGCTTAATACAGTAATTCACCGGCTTTTCAAACAATTAAAAGCGCGGTTGGTGAGTCCTAATTAACGCGCGCCTACTTCGTTCTCGTCTCAATTTCCCTGTTTACGCTGATGACAATTATTTTAAGAGATATGCACTTGTCCGCGATTCTCTTAAACGTGACTAACCACAGTAGGCGAATTATCCCTATTATTTCGTTGTCACCGCGTCGCACGTAGATATCTAACGTAACGTAACAAACGTATCTTTTTTCTCGTCATTGACGTGTACCAGCTTCGAGCGAAATATTGAGGCGAAAAAATGGTAATTTTCAATGAACATTTTTTTTACCCTGTTTAAATAATGAAGAAGTTAAAGTCCAAACAATACACAGAAGGAAAAAAATGGTGGTTCTTTGTTGCAATTTAAAAAAAACTTGTAAAATAATACAATTCAACGAGCGAAATGCATTCTACAATTCAACAAAACACTGAACGGCTGCAATCCCAACTATCGACGTATCTCAGACACCCAAAATCGAGTTAAGGCACGTGTCGAAGGTGACCTCTCACAGTTCCAACGGATTGACACGTGACATTTCGACGCTTTATTGAACTGCAATACCAAAATCAGACTGTATTACTTACATACTTACGTATATAATCTTGTAGTTCAAATATACTTTTGAAACCCTTATCTTATGAAGGCTTGATATGTGTAAAGACCATTTTTATTTCCGCGAACAAATGAACTAATATATTTATACAAATAAATGTTTCTCCAGCCAATGCTAGTATTTGCTTTTTAATTTCAATATAGCCGGCATCACGAGCAATTTGTAAAAATATTTATTCCGCAAATAAATATTGCTCCACACAATGTTTATATTTTTTTTGCTAAGAATGATAAAAGAAAGAAAACAATTATAATATTCTTGTTCAAAACAACTCTCACGGAAATACAGGGAACGGGGCTACAAGGGCCTGGAGCTCCCCTTCGACGCCCACCGAACTCTCTTCGTTCTCGACCTCGACTGCCCTGGCGTTGAGGACCTGCTCCAAAAGGCCAGCCAGGAATCCCTACTAGCCGCCCCGTACAAGTGGATAATGCTACAGCGCGACAACAACGCCGTCGAGACGATATTCGCGAACGCTAACGTCTACCCGGACAACGACATTACGATCTGGCGGCTGGGCACCGGTCAGCTGCTGTCGCTGTACAAGACGAGCGCGAACGCGAGCGAGCAGCTCGAGGATAGAGGATACTGGAGGCAAGATGATAAGCAGCTGGTTGTCAGGGATACCAGGGTGGCGTCGAGAAGGCGATGGAATTTGGCCGGTACGAGGCTCAAGTCTTGTCTAGTGGTGAGAGATTTGCGTGTATTGTTTGTACAAAGCAAAGAAATTTAATATTACGTACTTCCGTTCAGTGCGTACGTGATGTATATACTTTTAAAGTAGGGGAAGCCCGCGGCAAGACCCGGTATACACCTAAGGAAAAACGTTAATAAACAATAAAAAAGAAAGAAAATACTTACAAATAATTATAATAACAAAAAAGAATATAAAACTATATACTAAGGAAAAATAGGATTAATGAAATTCTGCATAGAGAGAAAGACGAAACACCCCTTTCATTTATTCTTAAAAATATGGCGTGCAGCAATAGTAATAATAACAATCCGTCTTATGGTAATTACCTCTGTCGCCTTTACAACGTAACTCTTGGCGATCCAACTGCCGCTTTCAGCTCGTATTTGCATAGTGCCGTTTTGCCCGGCACTATAATACTTCTTAAAATTTGTTCAAAATAATTATCTAATTATACAATGAATAAGTCGACTATAACGACGACAATTCTTTAAATATATAAATAAGATATATAATACCCCTACACAGTTTGAAGTAAGTCGCGCATCTGAAAGCCACACGTTTACTTACGTTGATGAAATCGTAAGAATCGATGCTCAAAAGAAATATTCACCTAATATAAGCTGATCAGCGCGGCCACCCAAATCATACATAACATATAATAAAAAATGAATTCTTTTCTATATATTAATTCTCACTATTGTTTTAGTATCGTATCCTTATTATAATATCGAAGAAAATTGGGTGTTTCGTCTTGCCCGGGTCTCGCTCTAAGTATATACATATTAATTCAAGAATTTACGAAGATTGCGTCGCTTTCAGATCACTCACCCGGACACTATCAATCACCTCTCGGATTACCACGACAGGCACATCGACTCGATAACGAAATGCAACTATCCCTGGGTGCTGCATCTGGTGAACATGTTCAACGCCACGTTAGTTTTCTTCACGCTGTAGCATGCAAAAATTTATAAGTATAATATTTTACGGTGCACAGATTTTACGGCCCAACGATATTTATTAGCTCTGCGTTAAATATATACAAAACGTGTATTATAAGCTCGCAATCACTCTATTTCGTTGTTTTCTGTTTATGAGCGCGTTTATGAAAAATCCGATGCAGTACGTTTTTCACATATAATATATACTATTCTAACATCGCTCGCTCGAGGCACGCGCAATATATTATTGCTACGATCATCATCACCTATTTATAAAGATGGTGAACTAAAATTGATGCCACTCGCGGTATTTGAACACGCGTCGCCTAATGATTTAGGGTAGCTTATATGCACGTACACGAGTCATTATTGTTATGTAATCACGTGCGCGGAGCATATATACGAGCAACATGATCATGGCAGAGCGCTTTGCGCGCGACTTTAGCATTAACTGTACTTTATCGTATATTATTTGCATTAAAATTAGCAGCTGGCTAATATAATGGCTCTTATAATACACATTGTCTCGATCCCGCGAACACCTCAGTTAAGGACGCTCTTATATATAGTTATAGCACGGGAAGATTTTTGCAATAATATACGAGTCTATTTTTACCGGCACGTGCGTGCAGGAAAAAAAGAAATCGAAAGATGATTCATTTGAGCTAACATCAATAAAAATTTCACTTGTTTATTACGATCGTGCGTATATGTATAAATCGCATTCCTCGCATGTCAATTCTTTTAGTCACCGCCCAAAAACCAACTTATATTAACATATATGTATATATATAGGATAAGCTTCGAGCGCGCGAGCACGTGGGGCTACATGAGCCCGAACGGTTCCTGGGGCGGCATGATCGGCATGCTGCAGCGCGGCGAGATCGACTTCGGCGGCACCGGCACCTTCCTGCTGCGCGAGCGCATCGGCGTCATACAGTACATCTCGCTGTCCACGCCGACCGGGTAAGACATCACACGGAGAGACAGAGTCATACTATGCAAACATTTGTATTATGTTAACAATGGGATAATCGTGAGTCACCGGGCGTTCGCGGTATTACAGCGGTATGTGTTTGATGGAGTCATTTGAAAAAAATTTATTTCCGTACGCCTCGCGGAGGTGCGAATAATCTGTGTATATCGCCGGTCGTAAACTTAATGACTGTGCGAGCTGTTGGTATATAAGAGAGCTCGTTTGATTAAATATAGGGTCTATATCCTTTTTTTACCATTATTTTCACGTGTATATAACAAGAGATGAAATATAATTATCAATTCAGGGGACTAGACACCTTTTTTCTGAAATAAAATAGTCATAGTTTAATACATAAATTTAAACTAATTTATTTCATACTTTTTACATATAACAGTGGCTATATTTACCCTTCTCCGATGGGCCTTTTATATGGTCCAGAACCATACTTATCGATGAAATATGTTTTTTCACTATCCGTAAGCTTTGAAATTTTCCTGTGGATGGATTGACTGCAGATTTGAACTAAACTATTTCTGAATAGTATAATTGTCATATGACTGTAGGGATTTAGGATTAAATGTTAGAAAAAATTTTTACATCAGAAAAATTTTGAAAAAATTTAAAAGAGTTTTAAAATTTCTTGAAAAATATAGCACACAATTTTTTTTCTCATCGGATCAAAAATCCCTACACTCATATGAGAATTATACTATTCAGAAGTAATTGAGTTCAAATCTGGAGTCAATCCATCCATAGGAAAATTTCAAAGCTTACGGATAGTGAAAAAACTTATTTCATCGATGACTATGATTCTGGACCATATCAAAGACCCATCGGAGAAAGTTCTAAGGTAAGATAAATATACCCACTTTTATATAGGTAAATAGTGTATTACACATCTAGGAGGGAAAAAACTTGTACAGTCTGGTCAATTTTACTCCCGTGGAGCGTATGCTATTTTTCCTCACACCGAGGCCGAAAATGCCACATTCCCGTGTTTGCGCCGGCCGGGAATGTAGTATTTTCGACTCAGTGTGAGGAAAAAGTATGAAATAATTAGTTTAAATTTATTAAAATATGACTTTTAATAGTCCCCTTAAGATTTACATGCGTAATTATAATAGGATACAAATCTTCCTTATAATCCAACTATTTATAATTACGAATTAATAAGCCACTTTGTCATCGTCGACAACAAATCCACCGATCGCGCTATAGAAACAGCAGCGTAGCTTGAACGATATCCATAAATCCCTAATTAAAAGTAATTAAACATACCATAAAAAAACACACGACGTCTCGCACAAAAAGCCGCTGCATTATCAAATCACGCGAGATCTTGCATCAGCTGTGCATACGGCGCGCGCGTCAACAACGCGCCCAAACCAGTACATACATTATACATTGCACGACGTTTCCCGTCTCTCTCGTGCATGCGTATATATCTACTTGCAGGTCGCGCTTCATATTCCGTCAGCCGCCCCTGTCGACCGTCTCGAACCTGTTCCGCCTGCCGTTCCGCAACACCGTCTGGCTGGGCATCTGCGCCCTGGTGCTGTTACTGGTGGCGGTGCTGTATCCGGCGATGAGGGCCGAGTGGGCGCGGAACGACGAGTGGACGATGATGCACGAGCCACAGCCGCCCGATCTTAGCGACGATCTCCTGGTGATCGTCGGGGCTGTGTCGCAGCAAGGTAGAAATATTATATATCGTCTACTGGTTTGCAATGACCTGCTGCGATATATGATGTCTTATGTAATTCGAAGTTGGATGCGGGGAATGTTCGGCGGAGAAACTTTTTGATTGAAGAAGCTGTTG
>JAPYZP010009699.1:0-11168 GCA_030522985.1 Torymus sinensis
TGAACGTATTTTTTGACTGATTTTAAGACTTTTTCGTTCTTACAAAATTTTTCCGCAAGTCCATAGTTATTTAGAAAAAAATTGCTGAAGTGTTTTTGAAAGAGACTGAGAGAACTGCAACTGTTGATGTAAGCATATGATGTTTCGGATCCGGTTTTAAATATAGATTTCTTCCTGTTATATCTATTATCAAAACCTCACCCCTTTCCTGAAAAAAAGAAAGTTGCGAAAAAATCAGAATAGCGCATATAAGTTTTTTAAAATAAAAAATCGATACTCGTTATTCTTTAAAAATGAAAAAAAAAACATAGAAATAAGCGGAATAAATAAAATACACTGAGTTCTGTTGAAAAATAATAAAAAGAATTAAATTTATTTGTGAAACCAATAGTTGGCATCCAACCACTTATTGTTTTTTCATGAACTCTAGGTAAAGAGCCTCGCGAATCCATCGATAATTTCCGTCATTTCGACGAATTTCGTCACGCTCGATTTTTGAGCGTATTTAAAATTAATAACTGATTATTTAAATTAGGGAAATATGTCGAGCTCGACTTTTTCCCCGAACTTCTCGAACGTTCGTGCACCCCGCGAGCTTCGGAGAAGCTCGCATCACGACTCGGCCGACAGGCCGTACCTTTGGTCTGGCGGGAAGGGGAGCAGCGGCCCGCAACCCTAGCAGCAGCCTATCTGCTGACTTTTTATGCCGCCTGGCGGTAAATAATCCGTGAGCGCGAACGCTCGCCCCCATCTCTCACCAAGGTATCTTGTTTAACCTTTTAACTGCGGGAAATTTTCAGTACAAATCGACCTCTTATAAAATGCAAAATTTATCCATTAAATCACTGGATATCTCAGGTAGAGTCGAGCACTCTGGCCCTCCGTGCTCCGCGGGCGGCGGACCTCCTCTTCTCGCCAGGCTCTCGCACCAGGTGAGCCTCGCTTTGACTCCCACCAACAGCGACTCTCGCTATGGGCTAAAGGAGTCGTCTTTACCCACGCCAAGTGCGGCCTAGCGGCCGCTCATGCATAAAGGGGGTCACACCTTGAGCCACGCTCGGTGTCACTAAGACAAGTCGAGCCGAACACCCTGGTAAGAGTCTCGCGAGCCCGCGAATCTAACGCGACCGGGAATCACCTAATTTTTTTTATTTAAATATTTATTCATAATTATCGTTATTGAAATATTGAACATTAATTTTTCTTGTTCATATTAATTTCTTTAACCTTGAACCATACCTATTTCCTCTCATGCTCTCCCCGACTCTGAGACTACGTCAATACTTTTTCTAGGGGGCATTGTCTAAAATCCATTTTATACGCGACTACCACTACGTTTGAAACGATACATTGAATGTTTTTGCACATTATTTTAGGCAATGCGAGGCCCCACAGTTACCGACAATTGCTGGGATCCATTTCGCTCATTCAATTTTGAATTTTGACAAAAAATCTCTCTATAGATTTGATAGTTAAATATAACGAACCAGAGCAATATTTTCTTAAAATTTTAAATTGAATGAGAAAAACGGGTCCCTGCAATAATCGGTAATGGGTGGCACTCACATCGCCTTAACGTGATGCCATCCCACGGTATAGTCAATAGAAAAGAGCCGAAGGCATGGCATATAAACCCCCAAGGACGTATACTAATGCTATTTAAAATTAAATTTTATTGTATAAATAAAAATACTCGTATTATATAAGAATCAATGTTTTCCAAAATGTGTACTCAGTGATTCAAAAATGTTAATATATTAGTAAAATCATTTTTTCGATTATTTCAGATGATCGGACTGCTAATATTGAAATAACCAGTACAGATACTAACGCACATTCTACAAATCTATCTCAATCGATTTCTCCTTTGAACGCGCGTTTAGAATCGTCTGATTTTGACAACGAATGAATTGAAAAAAATTCTATACATATTGCAAGTGATGTATTTGGAACTACAAAATACTGCCAAGAACAAACGGAAGTAAGTGACGATCCTGCACTGTGGGTTATTGATGAAACGCATGTAAATGCGATACTAAAAAAGGGATTCACACAAAACATTGATGCTGATTTTTCTTCATCGAAACGTCTGATAAGTGATCGTAATAGATACATGAGTATATTTGTGTTTTACGGAACCCTCGTTAACGGTCAAGTTGAACTTCGTGCCTGGTTAATTTATTCAAAAAATGCAAAAGCAATATTTTGCGGGCCGTGTAAGCTCTTTGGTGAAGCTCAACCTTTGACAACGGGTTATAATGATTGGATTAATGTTCATCAGCGTGTGAAGGAGCATGAAAATTCTAATGCCCATGAAACGAATATTTTGACGTATTTAGAGCAATGTAAATTTGTCAAAACTATAAACAGAACTTTAGAAGATCAAACCAAGAATGAGATTAAATATTGACGAAATATTTTAAAACGTGTCGTTAGCGTAATAAAATCGCTATCATCTCGAGGTTTGCTAGTTAGGGGATCTGACGAATCTTTTGGATCCGTCCATAACGGAAATTATATGATGTGCTTAGAACTCATTGCTGAGTACAACTCTGAATTAGCCAAGCATATAAAAACTTTTGGTAACGCCGGAAAAGGATCTACTTCCTACCTATCATCTACAATATGCGATGAATTTATTGAAATTATGGCAGGCACAGTACTGAAAAAGATCATTACGGAAATTAAAGCTAATAAATACTTTTCATTTACGGTAGATTCAAGTCCTGATATAGCTCACATTGACCAGCTAACTGTGTTTATACGTAGTGTAGATAAAACAGGTACTCCGAGAGAAAGATTTATTAAATCTTTATGTCTAAATTTATCTCTAAATGTGGTCATAAATCAGAAGAGCTAGCTCAAGCCATACTAACATTATTTGAAGGACTTAATTTGAATATTGAAAATTGTAGAGGACAATCATACGATAATTCTAGTAACATGTCTGAAGCGTATTTGGGGCTCCAAGCTCGTATCAAAGCCGTAAATCACTTAGCCGAATTTGTTCCATGCGCAGCCTACTCGTTGAATCTTGTAGGGACGTGTGCTGCTGAATCGTGTGCGGCTGCTGTGCATTTCTTTTTCAATTTACAATTTTTACTTTACAATTTTTTTTCGGCTTCTACGCACAGATGGGATCTCCTAACATCGAAAACAATACGCGAGCACACAGTGAAAAGCCTTTCTCAAACAAGATGGTCGGCGCGGCATGATGCTGGCAAAAGTTTATGCGAATAGCGATTCTAAATTTTATCAGTCCTGTACGACATTTCCGAGGATAGCAGCGAAAAAACACAGACACGTTTTGAAGCTCTAGGACTTTATAACTCTCTCCAATCTTTAGAAATATGTTTCATTTCTCTTTTCTGGAATGAAATTTTAAAAAGATTTAATATTGTAAACAAATCTTTACAATCAGCATCACTTGAATTAAAAAGTTTTGTTGATTTATATAAATCCTTGGATCTTTTTATTGTTAAAATGCGTACTTCATCTGCGTTTGACTTCTATGAGAAACTTGCCGTAGAAAAGTCTGGAATCGAGCAGTACGACGCAGATAGTTCGCGAAAAAAAAACGCAAAACTCATTTTGAAGAGCAAAATACTACTGCTGAAACTTTATTTTCTACCAGAGGTGATATGCGTGTGAACACGTTGTTTTTATATTTTAGACACTCTCACAGTTAATCTACAGAAGCGGAGTAAGTGTTATGATTACTTATATAATAAATTTAGATTTCTGATGCAATTAAATGTGCTGAGCGATCAAGAAATCTCACAAAACGCAAAAGTTTTAGTAGATTCATGCCCTAATGATTTAGAGGATGAACTGATTACCGAATGCCAGCATTTTGGGTCTCATTTACTAGTAATGAAAATTTTAAAACCATCGGCGCTGTCATTGTGTAAATTAATTTGCGATAACAATTTTGTGGATATTTATCCAAATATTAATGTAGCTTTGACAATATTGCTTTGTATGATGTCGACTATATGTAGTGACGAGAGACCGTTTTCTATATTGCGCCGGGTAAAAAATTATTTGCGTGCTTCTCAGACTAACAAAAGCCTAAATGCTCTTTTGTTACTTTGTATAGAATCGGAAATTTTTCGAGAGGTCATTTTGCAACTATATCTCGTAAAAAAATATATCATCTTATTTAATAAACAAATATTCATCTTAAAGAGGAAGATTTTTGTATGTAAATCCCTGCGCTCTAGGTACTCGAGTGGTTGGAAATATTTTTTAGCTCATTGTACTGACAAGCAGAGTCCACACTCTTCCGGAAACGGATTTTCGCGGGCATTAGAGAGTCGATCTCTGGTACCTAAAAATGAAGCCCAGTGTTCATACTTTCATCTCATAGGCCCTTTTTCTTGAGATATGGGCAATCTCTTCTCAAATATCCTCTATTTCGTATTATAAAATTATACAGTAAAAGCTAAAGTAAAGTTGAAGCCCTGATTCATTGAAAAATATTAATTTTTCAGGTAGTTACAAGCAATCAAAGGTAGCGTATGAAAATGGTTTAAAATTGGTCTCCATTTGTTCATAGAAAATGGTTAAAAATAGTAATATAAAACTTTTTACAGTATATAAAACCTCCCGCTCGGCCCCCCCTTGGGACGCTGCCGCTCTACGCCATGGCGTTGTCGGCGTAGGCGCTAATCCGGCCCTGCCAAGAAACCTTTTTGAAACCTTTACCTAATATTTTGAAAATTTGAAAATTATTACTTATGTCGACTGTAGTATACTATTTTGCATTTACCTAATATTGTATGAAATATTTCTTTCCAGAAACTTGAAGAGAAAAATTGCATAAAAGCTTTGTAAAACCTTCCAGTAACCTTGCTGAAATGTTTATCACGATGTCTATACTGATTCAAAAACGTAGCGAAAACTTTGCTAAAATATTTCACGAAAGGACACAAAAATTTTTTTAAAACGTTTCATTATAACCATTCGTGAAATATTTTTGCAATGTTGCTGAAATATTTTTACACAGTTTCAGTCTTAAAAAAAGAGTAACCAAATCTTTTTGAAACCGTTTCGCAATATTTTATGAAATTTTTCTTTAGAGAAACTTGGCGAGAAAAATATCCTGAAAGCTTTGTAAAACCTTGCAGTACCATTTCCTGAACTATTTATCCCGATGTCTATACCATTTCAAAACGTTGCGAAAACTCTGCTAAATGTTTCAGGAAAGGACACAAAAAATGTTATTAGAAGGTTTCATTATAACCTCTCGTGAAATATTTATGCAATATTGCTGAAATATCTATTGTAACGGGCGCCGACATAAGTTGCGAGAATCACGAATACTGCTTCGGGATATTCGAATAGCGCGCGATTGCCCGTATCGTGATTCGTAGCGTGCGCCGTAGCGCATGAATGAGGCAGACGAAGACGAAGATGAAGAAGCCGAACCGAGACGAAAAGGACGCCGCAGCCACATTGTTGACCGCCGTGACACGCGAAAGGAGTCGTCTATCACTGCCGCGCATCATGTGGAGGATAGTGTGAGTGTGACGCTCCTGCACCGCTGCAAATCCGAATAATTAATTATCTCGTGGATAATTAATTATTATAAGAATTGTAAAGAGTGTGCAAGGATAACCAACTGGTGGTTTCTCACCTTGCTTGGAGGGAATCACCCGGCCTGCACGTACTTAGTGAGGACATTACTTGTGAAGGCCGAGCATTTGTTGAAGTACTTAGTGAGAACAACAAAGAGACTTGTTAGAAATTATTTAATTATTATTTTTTATTTATAACAAGTATTTGAATTTGGGTTTTATCGTTCGATCTCTTTGTTAGTCAACTCACGTGCACGACCGAGAGTAAAGTGATGGATTCCGCACCTAATTTACAAATAAGAGATTTTAGCGAAAATTTTCGCATTTTTGGGGTGATTTCGCGTAAACGTTGATGCGGGGACAGCTTTGAGTTCGGGCACAGCAATTTGGGGCCCGCAAAATTTGGACCATCACATAAATTTCGGTGTTGCGCATGCGCAAAGGGTCGAAAATTTGAATTTTCCTACTTTTCACGCGGAATCATTTGCGCATGCGACGGAGGAACTAACACATATAGTGATTTTAGTGCCGCGCATGCGCAGCCGACGGAAAGCAGAAATTTCGATTTTTCCACGCGGAATCGTTTGCTCGTGTGCCAAATCGGTTTGCGCACGTACTAACTTCTGAGTCGCGGTCGTATTGAGAGAGAAATACGCAATCAAAGCTGTAAACCCCGCAAAATCGTTAGCTCAGCTGCGAAATCGTTTGCGCAGACCCGAAATCGTGTGCGCATCCATGGAATTGTTTGCGCATCCAACAGACACGTTTGCGCATGACGCATTAGATAAGATAACCTCCAAGCAAGGGGGCAAATAGCGTGATTTTAGGTCTGGCCAGTAGAGACCAAACCACCAGTTGGGAAATTCGTGTTTTCCTTAGTCAGTGGTAATCCAGTAGGTATCTTGTGAAGGATACCACTGACCGTGCAGAAGCACTTCGAACTTTTCGGGATGAAAGAGCAACCCCCTTGTACACACATAAACGCGGAATTGTCATGGGTTATGACATCGAAGAGGCCGTGCAAGACTGGCTATTGTTGATCTCTCAGAGTGAGATTGACAACTACCTAGTCCGAAATTGGGATAGGTTAAGCAAGTGGGTGTTGGGTAATTATGTATCAATGACTTCGAGGGAGCAGTAGGCCCGGGTGATACGATCGCGCGGCGGACAACACTGCGCGAAGAAGTCATTCGCAAGATCGTCTCGTAAGACGATGGTACATTCGTCAAAACCACCAGCTGGGACGTATATCCATTGGAGGGTGTTTTAGAAAGCGACGAAATCCTGTCGATCTTGCGCAAAACGATGCGAGATGCGTCGAACAGGGCACAACACTCACATAGCCAACAATGCACGGCGAATGCGCCTAAACCAAACAGCGGGAACATGGAGCCACAAGTAGACCATAGCGGCACAGAAGAGGGCCGGGGACAGTGGGGTTCGCCCCATGCCCGCCCCAACCGCAACGACAAGACGACAAGGAATGCAGCGCAAATTGAAGACACGACACAGCCGGCGGATGAGTATGAATAACCACAAGAGGGAGATAGGTTGAATCTCCGGTCGACAAACGGAACAGAATTGCGAGTGTCGAGGGACGTCGAAGGGTTATTAGTGGAAACTAATAATCCAAGTCAAGTCGCTGGAGGACAGATTTGCGAAACACCAGCGAAACTCGGCGTCCAGCACGAAGATCAACGATGCAAGGCCAGGACAGAACGAGCACTTTGACGACACGTTCTACGGCGCGGAGGAGCGTGAAGGCTGGGACGTTAGGCAGCCTTTACCACCGCCAGCTCGCCCTAGAGATCAGACTGGTTCACGGGGCGTAAATCCAGCCTGAGAGGCGGTGACCGCCGAAATTCGATGAAAGGTACGAGCTGGCCGAACCAGAACACACATGGCACATCGGCAAATTTCTCGAGGTCGGAGTTTTACCACTCTACAGATATAGGCCAGATAGTGCGTAAGTGGCAAATACGGTTCTCTGGCGCGAAGAGCCAGAGTATAGATGTGTTTCTGGCAAGGCTAGAAGATTGCAGAGTCCTGGCCAACCTCATAGAGGAAGAGGTGTTGGCGTCATTATCGGAACTGTTCACCGACACGGCCACAACGTGATACCAAAATGAGAAGGAAAAGTGGACCACGTGGCAAGATTTCCTAACAGCGGTGAGGCGCTGGTATGCAACAACAAAAGGGGTCCAGCAAAAGTAAATAGCGGAGGCTAATAACCGTACCCAAGGGGAGGATGAGGCAGTGAGGGATTAGATCATCTGCCTCATTGCGGTCACGAGGAAAATATCACCTCCTCTCAGCCTAGAGCAGCTGCTGGACAACTGCACCGAAACCTACGACCACAGCTCCAAGCAATGGTTCGGAGGAAAGACTTTCGAACAGTAGAGGGACTGCTAGAGCTAGCGGTCAAGGCGGAGCAAACGTTGGAAAACTCCAAACCGTATAGGCTCCCTCCACCGCCAGCAGCGTCCCTACTGCCGGAAATGGCTATAAGCCGCCCTCTCACGCCGATCCGCAGAGAAAGCCGAGAGAACATCCCAAAGAAGGCAAGGTGGCTGCTGCGGTTAGCATAGAAGTTCCCAAATCGGTGGGTTTGGAAGAGCTGCTTCGTAGGGTGCTAAGGCAGAGCTTCGCAGAAATGGCGAGCTCTAGCGTAAGGCACCCTGAGAAGCATGCTCCCGTTGGACCGTGCACAGGGCGTGGCTATCAGCTCCCAGCTCGATCGGGAACGCAGAGGCTCCCGGCGTCAAACCACAGTGGAAGGCGCGCGAGTGCGCGAGGGAACTACGCGCCACCCACCAACTCGGAAGGCAACCCTCCGGATGAGCAGAGGCCTCTGAGTTGCTACTCATGCGGCCAACTCGAGTACATAGCGAGGTATTGCTCTCACTGCTCGGAAATCGGGGAAGAGGAACGAGTAGGTGGAATTGCTCCCGCCTCTTCCATGAGAGGGAAGAAGATCCCCGGTACGAAGGATACCGCGAGCGCGTACAACAGAGGCCAGGCCGCGCCAGAGTCACTGGCACGCTCGTCAGGCAGTAGTCGAGGAGAGACACGATGGTGGCTGCGAATTGGGGTCGGCGAGACCGAGTTCCGCGCGCTGTTGGATCCGGGAGCATCTACGACGGTCATGAGTACAGTTGGGCTCCAACTGATAACAGCGCTCGGATGTAAATTATTCGCAACCGAGAAGCAACGGGTAAGGCTACCAAACGGAAGCCGCAGCCCTCTGCTAGGCCACACCATCCTACCGATCACGGTGGCTGGACTTACTCGGACCATACGAGTGGCCATTATGCCCCAGTTGGATGCAGACTGCTACACTTAGGGGTCAACTTCGTACGAGCGTTTCGGGCCGTACTTGACCTGGATACGGATAGGCTCTTCTGCAAGGAGGCAGAAGCCTATGTCGAGCTGGAGGTAGCCAGCTTGAGAACCGATCCCATAGCAGTGTCTGTCACTGGGGCAAACGGCACCACCGACCTTCAGCCAGAGAGGCTGAATGCGAAAACCAAACGGAGACCTCCAGCCAGCTTCATTGGACGACGAGTTGTCGAAAGACAATGGGCAGGTCGTGGCGGAAAATATAATTGGACCGTTGCCTCGCACCTCGAAAGGCTTTAAGTACATTTTGATACACCAAGATCTCTGCACCTGGTGGGTGAAAGCTTCGCCAATGCCAAGACGGTGGTAGGGGAACTTAATCGGAAAATATTCCTCCGGTTCGGTGACTTGAAGGTCTTGCTATCAGACCACGGCACAGTGTTTTCATACCATGTCGTGGCAGACTTCCTAAGGGATCACGGTGTGCATCACAACAAAGTTCCACCCTACACACTCAGGCGAACCAGATAGAGCGCGCCCATCGGACGCTAAAGTTGAGGGTTGCTCCTTACCTCAAAGAACAGCACACCACATAGGACGAGAAGCTTCCGGAACTTCTCTTCACCCCGAAGGAAGAGCGGGGAAAGCCTTCGAGGACGACGGCGTATTGCCCGATCTGTAAGAGAACCGGCGCGACGGACGCGCGCCGGTGTCCGAGCGGGCCCACCACCCGCCAAAATGGAAAAAGCCGGCATCGCAGTAGGAGGAAAGTGAAGTGAAGATTAAAATTTTCGCTGCGCTGCCTCCTTATTTCAGCGCCCTTCCCTTCTTCGATATAACGCCTTAGGGAACGTCAAATCTGGGTGGGGAGGGGGGGGGGTGTAACGGGCGCCGAGATAAGTCGCTAGAATCACGAATACTGCTTCGCGATATTCGGAGAGCGCGCGATTGCCCGTATCGTGATTCGTAGCGCGCGCCGTGGCACTCGAATGAGGCAGACGAAGAAGAAGACGAAGTAGCCAAGCCGCGACGAAAAGGACGCCGCGGCCATGATGTTGACCGCCGTGACACGCGAAAGTAGTCGTCTATCACCGCCGCGCATCCTGTGGAGGATATTGTGAGTGTGACGCGCCATCACCGCTGCAACCGTGTCCGCTACAGTGCCGCCACTAGTAGAGAGTGAGCGTGAGAGAGACGAAGGGTCCATAACGTCACGAGGCCGGGGACAGTGAGGCAGGCTTGCTCCAGCCCCGTCGCGACTTGCAGCGAGTGCGAGAGAGAGAAAGAGAGAGGGCTGCGATGGCTGGCCAGCCTAGCGTAAGTCCGTATTAATGTATGCGAGTGGCGCACGCGTGGGCATCTCCCCCCCTCCCCCCGCCGCCGGCACCTAAAGCGAGCTGCAGAGCAGTAACAGCGAGCGCGCTTAGCGAGCGGGCTACGTCCCGCCAAGTCTCGGCCTTCAGTTCTTTTTGTGTTAATTATACTTTTCTGTTTGTGAGCTCGCGCCCTATCGCCTAGCCTACTTAGTTAAGTAAAATAGCATCATTCTCTTATTTTAACCGGAGAGTCACGCGATTTCATTTATCGCGCCTAACATATACATGATTCCCCGAATACCGCCCTCTACCATATTTTAGAAGCTGCAGCTAGCCGAGAACATCGTCTCTTGGAGGAGATAAGGTACCAGGGTGTAAGTAAACAAGCCGCTGAGGTTAAGTCAGCGGTGTTGTACCGGAGTCATCAGCTGCGCAGGTAAGGCTAGCTGTAGCTAGCAGCCGGGAGTTTCGCCGGCCGAGGTTGCTAGCAGCGACGGGATGGAGAGCCGGCACGAAGAGAACGCGGCTTAGGCTTTCTACAGTAGCCACCCAGCGCGTAGCTGCTGTAATAAATTATAATATAATTGGAATAATAGAAGTAGATAATTGAAAAAGTTGCATTATTCAAATATAAGAATTTATAAGTATTAATCAAAATATAAGAAATTGAAACTTTATCATTTGGCAAATTTAAAGTTAAAATTATGGAAATATGTAAAAAAAATGATGCGCGCAAAGCTCGCGTGATTTTGTTAGTATAATTTAAAATATAAATTTGTAGTATATATAATTTAAATATAAAATAAATATTGTAGTATCATTGAAAATATACTGTCTGACTTGGTCATAAACATACTACAAAAAACTGAAACGCGTTTTAGTTCTCGATTCTAATTTTAAGTGATATAGGTCAATTTTCTTTGCGCCCTTAAGG